>JACXGK010007499.1:0-25011 GCA_016801125.1 Novumbra hubbsi | reverse complement strand
GAGGAGAGAGGAGGATGGACAGGCTGGGAGGGGGAGATAGAAGAGAGCCTGACAGGAGGAGAGAGGAGGATGGATAGATAGAGTGGGAGCTAGAAGAGAGACTGACAGGAGGAGAGAGGAGGATGTATAGATAGAGGGGGAGATAAAAGAGAGACTGAAAGGAGGAGAGAGGAGGATGGACAAGCTGGGAGGGGGAGATAGAAGACAGACTGAAAGGAGGAGAGAGGAGGATGGACAGGCTGGGAGGGGGAGATAGAAGAGAGACTGAAAGGAGGAGAGAGGAGGATGGACAGGCTGGGAGGGGGAGATAGAAGAGAGACTGAAAGGAGGAGAGAGGAGGATGGACAGGCTGGGAGGGGGAGATAGAAGAGAGACTGAAATGAGGAGAGAGGAGGATGGATAGATAGAGGGGGAGATAAAAGAGAGACTGACAGGAGGAGAGAGAAGGATGCTCTGATAGAGGGGGAGATAGAAGAGAGACTGAAAGGAGGAGAGAGGAGGATGGTCAGACTAGGAGGGGGAGATAGAAGAGAGACTGAAAGGAGGAGAGAGGAGGATGGTCAGACTAGGAGGGGGAGATAGAAGAGAGACTGAAAGGAGGAGAGAGGAGGATGGTCAGACTAGGAGGGGGAGATAGAGATAGAGCTATATAGTAAGATGTAGGGGGGAGAGAGACAGAGATATAGTGACACAGTCTGCGTGACACTAGCACTTGCTTGGAACGCATCAGGAAAGACAGATAAAGAGGAAAAACACTGGAAAAACTGCAACGAACTGAAGGAACAACTATGGGTTTGTGGTGAAAAAGAAGAGAGGAGAGACAGGATAGATAGATAGATAGATAGATAGATAGATAGATAGGGAAGACAAAGAGAGTTAACTACACGAAGAACAGCATGTCAGAGAATTACTCTTTTAGTTTTTTTCCCCTTCTCCTTGACTCCACCATTCGTCTTGCTCCTCCTACCAGGCTTTTCTCACCTCCCTTTCTTCTCATTGACTCCCCCATTCGTCTTGCTCCTCCTACCAGGCTTTTCTCACCCCCCTCTCTTCTCCTTGTCTCCCCCATTCGTCTTGCTCCTCCCTACCAGGCTTTTCTCACCCCCCTCTCTTCTCCTTGACTCCCCCATTCGTCTTGCTCCTCCCTACCAGGCTTTCCTCACCCCACTCTCTTCTCCTTGACTCCCCCATTCGTCTTGCTCCTCCCTACCAGGCTTTTTCTCACCCCCCTCTCTTCGGGCTCCTTTTTTCTGTCAACTTTAACTATTCATGCGCTAGATGTTTTTTATGATACCACAAGAGCTCTAGCTCCACCTGACACTCCTTCTTTCACGCTCACCCTCGCTCTTCCCGCATTCCCTCTGATCCTCTCCACCTGTTAGTCTGGAGTCTTTCTTCTCCGGAATTTCTTCACGCTTTCTTCCTTTTTTTCCATTCTGGAGTTTCCAACCATCGCTGAGGTAAGTCCGACTTATTTTCACGGATATTCACAGTCTTTTTCTTGTTTTAGTTCAATAAGATACATGCTTTTTTCTGTGCAGATGTTTTGTTCCTTGTTCATTCAGTGTGTGTGTGTGTGTGTGTCTTTCACTTTCTCTCAACCCAATGTTTTCTCACTATCATTAGGGTTAATGGAGATATAAGCAGCTTGTGTGGTCAGTATCATTTCACTGTTGTGCGGTCAGTATCTTTTCACTGTCATGCGGTCAGTATCTTTTCACTGTTATGCAGTCAGTATCTTCTTACTGTTGTGCGGTCAGTATCTTTTCACTGTTGTGCGGTCAGTATCTTTTCACTGTTGTGTGGTCAGTATCTTTTCACTGTCATGAGGTCAATATCTTTCCATCTTCTGTATGTACCTGGACACTTAATATGACATTTACTGTCAAGGCATGTCACCTGTTTTACATTCAGAAATAATGCAGGGAAATCAATGCATAGCTAATATGCAAGATTACCCCCACATGCACACATAGGTCCATTCCCGCACACTTCAGTATTAACTAAAAGATCACTCCAGTTCCAAACACACTTGTGCAAGCACACACGCACCTAGAGACAATGGTTCATCTAACCCTCACACAAACACACAATCTTTTATACAAATCAGCACACAGACACACACACAATAATCACCCCCATAATCACCTCTTCCTTAGTGATTATGTATACATACACACACTCTTCTAAAAGTAAAATTCATATCTCTGTATCTGTCGGATGGCTCGTATGGACACAGACGCTCACTCTTTCCCACTCAAGTCTCTTTATGGCTCTCTGGTGGACGACAAATAGACCATAATCACTCACTAACTTACTTGGAGACTGAGTGACACGCCAACTATTAAGTCCTAATGAGTCGAGTGCACCGCATAGCTCCTTGGTTCCCAGCCATATTATTTACAGGTGGAATGAGACGGCCCTGGGGCCTGTTTGGGTTGGAAGTATTAGATGAAAAAAGCCCATCACAACAAGAAATGACTGACGGGCTGACAGAGATAATAAGAACGAGATAAACAGGGAAGATACCCAACTAGGAGAGGGGGTGACGGATTGACGGTGTAAAGAGTGAACTAGAGGGAGGCTGTGAAGAGGAAAGTAGGGGGAGCCACAGGCGTAAGAACTTGAGTCTAATTCAAAGGGAAAGAGCTAACTGAGGAAGGGTAAGACTGGGTGGGAGTGTGTGTGTGTGGGGGGGGGGGGGCTTATGTTGCTCAGATGTTTTGCCGAGATCCTCCTGTCTGCCAGCGTAGATCAAGCCCTGTTCACTCCTGCCCAGAGCTGAGAAACTACACATGTTCTTTAACTTGGGGCTGCACGTACCGTATGACATCAACAATAGCAATAGACTGTATGCATACCATATGAAATCAACAATAGCAATAGACTGTATGCATGCTGTATGACATCAACAATAGCAATAGACTGTATGCATATCGTTTTAAATCAACAATAGCAATAGACTGTAAGCATACTGTATGACATCAACAATAGCAATAGACTGTATGCATATCGTATGAAATCAACAATAGCAATAGACTGTATGCATACTGTATGACATCAACAATAGCAATAGACTGTATGCATACTGTATGACATCAACAATAGCAATAGACTGTATGGATACCGTATGACATCAACAATAGCAATAGACTGTATGCATAACGACATGACATCAACAATAGCAATTGACTGTATGGATACTGTATAACATCAACAATAGCAATAGACTTTATGCATACCGTATGACATTAACAATAGCAATAGACTTTATGCATACCATATGACATTAACAATAGACTGTATGCATACCGTATGACATCCACAATAGCAATAGACTGTATGCATACCGTAAGATATCAACAATAGCAATCGACTGTATGCATACCGTATGCCATCAACAATAGCAATAGACTGTATGCATACTGTATGACATCAACAATGGCAATAGACTTTATGCATACCGTATGACATCAACAATAGCAAAAGACTGTATGCATACCATATGACATCAACAATAGCAATAGACTGTATGCATACTGTATAACATCAATAATAGCAATAGACTGTATGCATAACGACATGACATCAACAATAGCAATTGACTGTATGGATACTGTATAACATCAACAATAGCAATAGACTTTATGCATACCGTATGACATTAACAATAGCAATAGACTTTATGCATACCGTATGACATTAACAATAGCAATAGACTGTATGCATACCGTATGACATCAACAATAGCAATAGACTGTATGCATACCGTAAGATATCAACAATAGAAATCGACTGTATGCATACCGTGTGCCATCAACAATAGCAATAGACTGTATGCATACTGTATGACATCAACAATGGCAATAGACTTAATGCATACCGTATGACATCAACAATAGCAAAAGACTGTATGCATACCATATGACATCAACAATAGCAATAGACTGTATGCATACTGTATAACATCAATAATAGCAATAGACTGTATGCATACTGTATGACATCAACAATTGCAATAGGCTTTATGCATAAAATCTTTATTTAAATTGTAAAAAAAAACAACAAAAAAAAATGAAATATAATACATAGAAATACAGTGTTGACATTGTTTATGCAGATTATCAGAATCACTCATGTGTTCCAATGACACGTTGTGTTTGCTAATCGTTTAGCATTTTAAAAGGCTAACTGATCATTAGAAAACCCTTTTGCGATTATTATGTTAGCACAGTGGAAAACTGTTGTGCTGATTTAAGAGGCAATAAAACTGTCCTTCTATAGGCTAGTTGAGTATCTTCAGCATCAATGTCTGTGGGTTTCATTACAGGCTCAAAAGGATAGAAACCTAATAATAAATAATAAATAGATAAATGAAAGCTATTCGATGTGAGAAAACTAAAGTGAACATTTTGTACAAAATGTATACTACTTCCTTCACAGAAGAGTGTACACTGGCTCTAACCAGAATAGAAAGAGAAATGAGAGGCCCTGGTGCACAAATGAGCAAGAGGACAAATACATTGGAGTGTCATTGGAGAAACTGCCTCCACTGGCAGCTTCATTGAATAGTTCCCGCAAAACCCCAGTCTCAAAGTCAACAGAGAAGAGGTGCCCCCGGGATGTTGTACTTCTAGGCAGAGTTCTTCCTCTCTCCAGTGTCTTGGTTCTTTTGCCCGTCTTAATGTTGGAGTATAAATTAACATAAACATATTACCTTTATGGCTTTAGTTTGACTATAACGTGCCTAAGATTTTTGCAGGGTGCTGTATATAATTTATAATCTAATCACAATATCTACCTACCTAATTTCTGATTATAACACATCTGTATCATCCACAGGACCACATTTAAATACAGACCTGTATCCTTTCTATCATAAGATTATTATCTTATGATAGAATTGTTTGCAGCAATTCAACCCTGAACACCTGATTCACGCGGTAGCATCTGATCACTTGACATTGAGATGTGTCTGTTACTTGAACTCTGAAAATAATTTAATTGGGCTGCAACCTGGGGTGCATTTCATTTCTGATTTCTGAGGCTGGTAACTCTAATGAACTTATTATCTGCAGTAGAGGGAACTCTGGGTCTTCCTTTCCTGTGGCTGTCCTCATGAGATTCAGTTTCATTATAGCGCTGGTTTGTGCGACTACCCTTGAAAGACGTTTAAAAAAAACAAATCTTGAAAAGTTTGTTAAATTATGATGGACTCACGTTTCTCGGCTTATTTGAGCTGCTTTTGACATAACATAGACTACTGCAGTTCAACATAAAGTAGTATTCAGTTCGTCACAATTATTATACAATGTGGGAAACAGTAAAAACTAAAGAAATATCCTTGAGTTTCCTTGGAGTGTCCACAATTCTAATTGGTACTGTATGCCATTTTTGATCATCTTACACATGATGTGAGTTTATACAGACACTGATGAGCCAAAATCTTTTATCTAATATGCTATTGGTCCTCTGTGTACTGCCAAAACAGCACAAATTAACAGACTAACGTAGTTTGCTTCACCTGTGGGTTGTCATAATGTTTTGACTCATTGGTGTATATGTGTTTTATAAGTTACAGGACGTATATGTACAGTAGTAAATTTCAACAAATATCTGAAGTTATAAATCCATTTTTTAATACCCATTGCACACTGGTGAGAGAACAATAATGTCTCACTTTGCATGATATTAATGACATATGGAATACGTCTATAAAGCATGCTGAAGTGAACAGGATACACAAATACCAAATTTACCATTTTTTTACAAAAACTTACCAAGAACATAAGAGGGACACGTAGTGTTCTGACTAACATCCTGTATCTGAACTGGTCCAGACACCTAGTGTTTTGACTCACATCCTGTGTCTGAACTGGTCCAGACACGTAGTGTTCTGACTCACATCCTGTATCTGAACTGGGCCAGACACGTAGTGTTCTGACTCACATCCTATATCTGAACTGGGCCAGACACGTAGTGTTCTGACTCACATCCTGTATCTGAACTGGGCCAGACACGTAGTGTTCTGACTCACATCCTGTATCTGAACTGGGCCAGAGACGTAGTGTTCTGACTCAACATCCTGTATCTGAACTGGGCCAGAGATTTTCACTTCTATTATATTATATTTTCTGACATTCTGTATACCTTGAAAAATACCAGTCTGTTATTCTTTTTGACTGGATTTCTTTAAATGCATATGGTTATGTTTGACAACCATGTTCACAGTGTCTAATTCTTGGTTCTTAGATACCATGCAGCGCCTTCCAGCATGAACTGGTGTCTTTCAATTCTAGAAACATAAAAGTGTATTTTATAGAATATGAATAGTCTCAAGATAATGTAATATTACTGTACTGCCTTGAGTGTCCTATTGCAAACAGATTCAAAGTACAGATAACTAGGTAGTCAGCATAGTAGTCAGATACAAGGGTTTATAGTAACCTATTTCTGAAAGTCCTGATGTTGAAGCGCAGGTTTGGCTGTACCCCAGTTTCCCTCATTGTCATACCAAGTACCACATGGTTAAGTACAACATGGTCAGGTACAACATGGTCAATTACAACATGCTCAAGCACAACATGGTCAAGTGCAACATGGTCAAGTGCAACATGGTCCAGTACAACATGCTCAAGTACAACATGCTCAAGTACAACATGGTCTAGTACAACATAGTCTAGTACAATATGGTCATGTACAACATGGTCTAGTACAGCATGGTCTAGTACAACATGGTCAAGTACTACATGGTCTAGTACAACGTGGTCAAGTACAACATGGTCTAGTACTACGTGGTCTAGTACAACATGGTCTAGTACAACATGGTCAAGTACAACATGGTCATGTACAATATGGTCTAGTACAACATGGTCAAGTACAACATGGTCTAGTACAACATAGTCTAGTACAATATGGTCATGTACAACATGGTCTAGTACAGCATGGTCTAGTACAACATGGTCAAGTACTACATGGTCTAGTACAACGTGGTCAAGTACTACGTGGTCTAGTACAACCTGGTCTAGTACAACCTGGTCAAGTACAACGTGGTCTAGTACAACCTGGTCATGTACAACATGGTCTAGTACAACATGGTCAAGTACAACATGGTCAAGTACTACATGGTCAAGTACAACATGGTCAAGTACAACATGGTCTAGTTACTACATGGTCAAGTACAACATGGTCAAGTACTACATGGTCTAGTACAACATGGTCTAGTCAAACATGGTCATGTACAACATGGTCTAGTACAACATGGTCATGTACAACATGGTCTAACACAACATGGTCAAGTACAACATGGTCTAGTACAACATGGTCATGTACAACATGCTCTAGTACAACATGGTCATGTACAACATGGTCTAGTACAACCTGGTCAAGTACTACATGGTCATGTACAGTGTTACAAGGGTCATTAGACATCATAGTTCTTCTTATTCTTCCTCTCGTCCACCTCCTCTCTTTATTAGTTCTCTCTAATAAACTCTAACATATGAATGCTTTGAACCTTTCAAATCCAAGCAGGTTTTCCAGCAGTCTACTAAGAGAAGCACATCCAATTAAAAAGAAGACGTTCTGCTATTATGCAGATTGAAACCAAGATTGCGTAGATTGAAAATGGATCCGTGTTTGATCTATCCTTCTTTCTAAATGAAGCAAAAATCAGTTGCACTGCATCGTATAATTTTGATCAGAAATTACAGGACCATTGTCTGCAGGCAAACTCAACTTGAACTAATCTGTCCAAAGAGCATTCTTTCTGGAGTCTTGGCTGCTTCATCAACTGGCAACCTTGTGTTTTGAGCGGTTTGAAAAACATGCTTCTGGTTATGTCCAGTAAAGAAATACCCCCCCCGTCCCAAGGTAGTGTCCCCATGTCAAAGACCAAGCAAGATAGCGGTGAGGGATGTCTTACAGCTGACAGATGTTTGTCTTGCTTTCATGCTTTAAACCAGATTCTAGTATTTGTATGAGCAGTAAGATACCAGGGTTGGCAACTAGTGTTTAAAAACAATTGCCACTAAACAAATTGTATTGTGTCAATATACTCATCACAAATGTCAAGACCACAATAAAAGTGTCAACATTTTCATTTTTTATTTTGTTTTTTCTCATCCACATTTCATGAATCAAGTCATGTGAATACATATTCAAATGATCAGAACTTAATTATATGTATATATTGGTCAAACCAGGAGAGTTCCCACAAAAAAAATTGAAATCATGAAACCTGAGAAAATGTTGTCTGCAGTTTCCAGTTTTCTCTGATTTGCTTGTACTGCACACACTCCAGATGTGGGATGTATGTGTGGTTGAGTGGATTCTTAATATCCAAGGGTTTTTAAATGAAAATATGTTCTTCTGTTTCCACTAACAAATATAGATCTGATCATTTTAACATTAAATAATTAGACATAATCGTTGATCTAAATACAGTACAGTAAAAAAAATATTGTTGCCAAAACACTGGCTTATTAAAAATACATCTTCAGATGTAGGAATCAGTAACATCCGAGAACAAGTGTAGCAGTGGAATTGATTATGGACATGAAATCTGTAACAGCAGCTAGAAAATGTTCATGATAAACTCTTCTTTATAGGCAGCAGGTGGCTTAGTGATGAAACTGTTGGAGCATAAACCAAAAGGTTGCTGGCTCAAATGCCCTTAAGCAAGGCACTTAGCCCTAATTGTTGCTAATTCTGGATGAGAGCATGTGTAATATGACCTAAGGGTACACAATTCTCATGTGAGTAGTTTTTACCTTCCCTTTTAACAAACCAAACCTATCGTCGCTCAAACAGGAAAGGAACTAACAAAGTAGTCAGTTCAATAACAAACCGAACATATATATTCCCAGAAGAGTTTCTTAAAGAAATGTGGAGCAAAGCCAACCAGGGAAGAACAAACGCATCCAGAATGTATCGTATATTATCTCAGTAAATGGGAGTAAACAACACACGGTGTTGCTTTCTTCATTTCTCATTCTAACTGAAACACTTTGCCAGCTTCTATCAATGAGCGGTTCCAGGACAGAAAGTCATCTGTACCAACAAGGTGACTAGCAAGGTTGAAACACATGCAGACTGATAACAAGATCACTATAAAAACAAGGGAATTCTATTAATTTGGGCAAACCAGTCCTTCATGTCATAGGGGAAGTGGGGAATGAGTAAAGGGCTAAAAATAAAACAGTCATGTGCATTGATTATGTGGTGCATTGATAATGTAGTGCATTGATAATGTAGTCTACAAGGCAACATGTGGATTTGTCTATTTTCCATGAAATCGTTTTCAACTAGCTTACATTGGGAATGCATTTTGTTTTTCAAAAGCAATTAAGACACCTTATTCTAGGTGGTTATTATGGCAGATTTGTATTTGTTCTGTACTGACTTTATACCGAGTAGGGCACCTGGCTCAGGCCTGAATGCCTACAAGCTGAATGCATGCAACTGTCGCACGACGCGAAACACGCCTACAACAGGCGCCCGGGTCAGATAAACGAACTCCCCCAGTGCCAACCCTAATTAGGTCGCCTGCATCAAAACACAATCTCCAAATCGGGCGGAAAAACCTTGCCCGTAACCGCTATGAATAATGAACTTGTACTTCAGTATGAGCTGTAAGCTACAAGTCTAGAGATGGTTCTAGAAGGTGGTCATGATGTGTAGGCAGAGCTGGTTTAGGCTACTGGGGCTTCTTAGGGGCATGTGGGGGCTGACTGTGCATATTAGATCAACACCTAGCCTACCAGCTGGCATTGGGTGCATGTGTGTGTGGTTGTGTGTTCTGTGCTTGTGTACCAATTTCTGTCTGATCCCTGTGCATGTGTGTATGTGTGTATGTGTGCATGTGTGTATGTGTGGGCTTCTCCTAGTGCACAGGTGTGCCGGTTTCCATCTGATCCTAATGTTGTTTGAAGTGCGTGTGTTTATGTGTGTTTGGCCGTCGTCATCAGTGTCACCACCATGTATTGGCATGGCTTTCAAAGGACTGCTTGCGTAACATTTTTAACCGCCACCGCAATGCCTTTGTACTTCGCTACCCGTAACGCATGCATTGTATCGTAGGCTGGGCCACGTGTATACCGTTTGAATGCCTAATTGTTCTTGCAGCTTTGGTGAAAATGTTGGTCAAGCAAGCTCCTGTTGCCAGATCAAATCGTGCTACATTAGTGTGGATAATGTGTTACGGCAACACAACGTGCCATTGCTAAAACAAATCGGACCCGCTCTTTCTAAGATGTGGCAATTCAGGGTTTATTTAAAAAATATATATATATCATTGGACTCCAAATAGTTCCTCCTTTTCTTTAATTCTGTGCCTAATGAACACAACCATCTTGTACATAGGAAACGTATTTGTAATTTAAAAATCATAGAGTATTTCAAATTAGAAAGTCCTGGTTGGGTTCTTTGGTTTGCTGTGAAATGAACATGACGATTTCTGGATGTTCTTTGGTAAATGTTTGTTTGGTCTCCAGCCAGGAAAAATGAGATGAGATCTGTCACCCCCTGTCAAATTCTGTTTTGGAACTTAGGTTGAATGTGACCAATGACTCTCAAGATGTCATAGGCCTACTCAAAGTCACTGGCCAGTGGTCCAAAATGTGTCGCAACTACTGCACTCAGACTCTGAGATGGGGCCGTCTGCAGATGGACAATCTGCCTTAGTGTGTATCAAATCAGCTTAGAGTGGCATTCAAATGCAGCAGTTTACCCATTGGGCACAACTGTCAGTTCAATGTTTTGTGATCTGTATTTGAATTGTCATGCAATGCAAATTCAACATTAACACAACAAAACGTTTATACGTATATTTAATTAAAAATAGTACAAAGACAACAAATGAAATGTTAAAAAAATACATGCTCATTTTAAATTTGATACCAGCAACACGTTTAAAAAAAGTTGGGACAGGGGCGTGTTTACCATTGTGTTGCCTCTTCTTTTATCAATACTCTGTAAGCGTTTAGGACCAACGGCTATAGTTTTAAAAGTGAAATGTATTCCGAATCTCGATTGATATTAGCTACTCAGTTTGCGTTCTCCTTTGTCGTGTTTAAAAAAATGTAATGCCCCAAATATTTCAATTGGTGACGGGTCAGGATTGCTGGGTCAGATTGCTTTTACTACATGCCATACTGTTGTAATACGTGCTTAATGTGGTTACGGATTGTCTTTCTGAAATGAGCAAGGCCTTCCCTGAAATAGGTATTGTCTGGTTGGCAGCATGTGTTTCTCCAAAACCTGTATATATTGTACAGCATTAATGGTGCCTTCACAGATGCGCATGTCATCCATGTCATGTGCACTAATGCACCCCCATACCATCAGGGATGCTGGCTTTTGAACTGTGCACTAATAACAAGCCAGATGGTCCTTTTCCTCTCCATTTTCTTAGGACACGGCGCCATTGACTCCCAAAAATATATAATCAGACTACAGGACAGTTTTCCACTTAAAGTCCATTTTCAATTAGCTTAATCCCAGTGTTGGTGGCAACATTTCCGGATCTTGTTTATGTGTGGTTTCCTCTTTGCGTGGTTGAGTTTTAATTTGCATTTGTGGATGTAGCAATGTACTGTGTTCACAGACAATGTTTTTTTGTGTTTCTGAGCCCATGCAGTGATTTCCACTACAGAATCATGTCTGTTTTTAATACAGTGACGCCTGAGGGCCCGAAGAGCACAGCCATCAATAATAACGTCAGTTTTCGCGCTTGTTCCTTGCATACAGAGATTTCTCCAGATTTTCTGAATCTTTTAATGATGTTATGTACTGTAGATTATGAGATCCCCAAATGCTTTTCAGTTTTACAATGTTGCACTATTTGTGTCTCTTGGATGCTCTTTTTGTACCCAATCCTTTTACTGACCGGTTGCCAATTAACCTAATTAGTTGTGAGATGTTTCACCAGGTTGTTTTTGCATTACCCAACATTTCCAAACTTTTGTAGCTGTTGTGAAACATGTTGCTGGATTAAAATGTAAAGTGGGCATATATTTTTCAATAAACAATAACTTTTCTCAGTTTCATCTAAAATGTAAAAAAAAGTTTAATTTAAAGTGTTGTCTTTGTACTCTTTTCTAATACATGTAGCGTTTAAATAATTAGCACATCATTGCACTTTGTTCTTTACATTTGACACATTACCCAATGTCCCAAAGTTTTTTGGAAACAGGTTTGTAGGATTTTTGTCACTCTGGTCCAATTACGTCCAGTTTGATTGTCCTTGGGTCCGGTTGGGTTGATTTGGATTGTCATATAGAACATGAAAACATTTTCTCTTATGTAATGGAAACAGTCAAGGACTGTTGCTTCAAAAGTGACATTCACCACTTCACTTTTCTGGATAGCGGACGTTTTTTTTTTTACCAATAATCATTTTTGTATCTATGCCAGAAAATACAATCAAAACACCCCAATCTTTAAAAAACAGGCCAATGACTGCTTTCAGAATCTTAATTTACTTGTAAGGATGCAATACATGTTTATTCTAACATTCATGTAGTGTGGTCACTGAGTTTGTACCAAATTGCACTTTATTCTCAATACATAATGTTTGACCACAAAAGGGAATAGTATGCACTGCAGTCAATAATAGTATGCACTGCAGTCAATAATAGTATACACTGCAGTCAATATGAACCCCTCAAGAAACACAGACTGCATGTAACCACAAATTGGAAGTGTCCTCCATAAAAAAACAGACGTGTTGTTAATCAACCCACTCATCGATGGATTGCGTGAGGCAGGATGTTGCATGTTAAGTAAGACGCGTCTGGACTGTCTCCCAGTCTGGCATCACTATTAGATCCGGATCATGATGAGCAGTTCGAGAGTTTAGAAGGTTTTTAAGTTGGGATTCATTCAAATCCACCAGAGCAATGTTTATGCAGTGTTGTCGTTTACAATATTCTTACCGTGCCCTCGCACTTCTAATTCTGAAAAGTGAAATCATAGCTGTGAGACTTTTATTCAGTACCCAAGACCAGAGAATTTAAAAGACTAGTAAATGTGTCATCAATGCAGAATCTACACATTTATTTTTTACTCTAATGAATACAAATAAGAGCATATTATTGCTTTAGTGGTAAACAACAAATAGCAGGCAGATATTTAGGAGACCTCATGGGCTGTCCTAACGAGTTAAGAGTTACCAGCTGGTGTGTTGATAATGGAAAAAGGCATTCATTTAGTGGTTGCCACTCTACTCCAGAAATTGCACTGGAGTTGTTGATATTATATTTTTTGAAATAATATACAATGCCTATACAAAGTATTCACACCCCTTGGATGTTTTCCCCTTTTGTTGCTTTTGCACATGAAATCATGGTCAATATAATTTGTCATTTTTGACAAGAATAAAAAAAAGCTTCTTTCATGTCAAAGTGAAAACAGATTTCTACGAACTAATGTCAATTAATTCAAAATATATAGTGTAAAACAAGTGTTTGCATAAATATTCACCCCCTTTAAAGTGACTGATCTAATTCAACAGAGGTCCAGATAGTTGATGCCAGCAGGGTAACAATTAATGAAATGGAGATCACCATTGTGAGTGCAGTTGATGTGTGTCAAGTGATTTCAGTATAAAAACACCTGTGTCTGGGAGGTCCAGATTCTGGTTCATCAGTATTCCCACTACAATTGCAACATGAAGACCTGACAAAAGAACACTCCAAGCAACTCAGAGAAAAGATCATTGAAAAGTATAATTCAGAAGATGGCTACAAAAAGATTTCCAACTCACTGGACATCCCACGGAGTTCGGTTAAATCCATCATTAAGAAATGGAAGGAGTGTGGCACTTGTTCAAATCTGTCTAGAGCTGGTCGTCCTCACAAACTGAGTGAACGGGCAAGTAGAAGACTGGTGAGGGAGGCCACCAAGACACCTACGACCACTCTGAAGGAGTTAAAAGCTTTAGTGGCTCAGATGGGAGAGCCTGTACATACAACAACTGTTATCCGGATTCTTCACCAGTCCAGTCTGTATGGGAGAGTGGCAAATAGCCACTGTTGAAAAAAGCTCATATGAAATCTTGCCTGGATTTCGCCCAAAGGCATGTGGGAGACGCCAAGGTCAATTGGAAGAAGGCTATTTGGTCTGATGAGACAAACATTTGCTTTACACACTAGACGCTATGTTTGGTGAACACCAAACACTGCACATCACCACAAACATCACCACAAACACACACATCTCCACTGTGAAGCATGGTGGTGGCAGCATCATGCTCTGGGGATGCTTTTCAGCAACAGGCCCTGGAAGGCTCGTAATGGTAGAGGGGAACATGAATGCAGAAAAATATTGCCAAATCCTGGAGGATAATCTGACTCAGTCTGCAAGAGAACTACGACTTGGGAGAATATTTATTTTCCAGCAAGAATATGACCCCAAGCATACAGCAAAAGCTAAACAGAAATGGACAACAAAGTGAATGTTCTGGAGTGGCCAAGTCAAAGCTCAGATCTAAATCCAATTGAGAATTTGTGGCTGGACTGGAAAAGAGCTGTTTACACCCGATCCCCGAGCAACCTGACAGAGCTTGAGCTGTTTTGCAAGAAAGAATCGAGCAAAATTGCAGTGTCCAGATGTGCCAGCCTGATTGAGACATATCCACACAGGCTCAGTGCTGTGATTGCAGCCAAAGGTGCATCTACTAAATACTGACCTGAAGGGGGTGAATATTTATGCAATAATCTACTTTACCTTATGTATTTTTAATTAATTGATATTATGATGTTTTTTTTGGCAAATCCTTGTCAAAAAAGCCAAATGATATGGACCATGATTTCATGTATAAAAGCAACAAAAGGGTGAAACATTTAAGGGGGTGAATCCTTTTCATGGGCATTGTAGGCCTTCATGCAACGGTTTTGCTTGCACTTTACACAAGGATTTCACATGATGTGTCTTTAACACATGATATGCTTAAATACTGATTAAAGCCATTTAAAAAGTTCTGCTTAAGTTGGACCATGGTAGACCTGTCAAACCTTTAATGAACCACGTGTAATGTCTGCTTCACGAAAGTGGGAAAGATGTGGGTAAATTATGTTGCTGACAAATATGTTTATATAAAGGACATTGTTTTAAAATGCTACATTTTGCAAAACATTAAATGGGTGTGCACACTGACTAGCGAGACTAGCGAGAGTGAAATGAGTAGTCCTTTAGTTGTTATGTAAAATGATATTATACTTCGAAAGGTTTTACCATTGCAACCTTTTATATACAGTCATATTTATCAATGACAAACGGCAATGCCTCAATGCGCTGACTGATTTCCCGTGATTATCAATAATGTAAATGAGTATCACCAATCATTTCTTTGGAAAATCTGGAACTGTTCTAATTTTATTGTTCATTCGATGTTTGTCTGGCTAGTCTTTTTATCCTAATGACATCCATGTAACGTTCTCCTATTGATGGACATCTTTGATAAAATTGTCCTAATGGAAAATCAAGCCTCAAATAAAAAAGTAGGAAATGGTTTTCCTTTTCTGCAAATGGGTGATCCAATTAAGATCTTATAACTATACTCTGAGCTGAACATCTACCGTTCAACAGGATTCCTAGGAAATATTTTAAGATGCTATAATTGCACATCGTTCGCTGGGTTTGTCCAATTCGCTGGGTTTGTCCAATTCGCTGGGTTTGTCCAATTCGCTGGGTTAGTCCAATTCGCAGGGTTTGTCCAATTCTGATGTGTTTTTGACACTAATTTCGAGCCATCTTATCAGCCTTGAGAGAACATCTGGGAAAGATCTGATGTGATTGGTTTTAAAGACAAATTAGCTGAATAAGATATCCGAATTCGGCTGCCTGTGTGTGAGGCTTGTCCGTTCTGTGTTTGACAACTGTTCTCACCCACCCCAGTCCAACCTGATGACGGTACGAAAGGGAAACAAGCGCCTGGCCGTCTCCATCCAGGAACACATGGCCATCGACGTGTGTCCAGGCCCCATCCGCCCCATACGACAGATCTCTGCCTACTTCCCCCGCCTCTCGCCCACTTCTTCAGCCTCTGAGCTGGATCCAGCCATTGAGGCTGGGTTTCCCTCCGCGCTCAGCGCTGGCAGCGGAGTAGGGGCAGTGGGGGGAGGAGGAGGGGGCAGCGGTGGCCTGTTGGCCCCCCTGCTGGCGGGGGCGACGGGGGACGGTGGAGGGGGCGGCCTGTCAGCCACAAGCAGCATGGACACGTCTATGGAGATGGACAGTGGAGACAGCGATGACAGCAGTGAGTGGAAAGGTTCATGTGTCGAATGAGAGTGGGAACCGTTCACCCTGAAATGCCTTCATCCAAGTTTACAATGTTACTTACCCTGTCACTCCACCCTGATAATGACCAAGTTCACCCTGTCACTCCACCCTAATAACAACCAAATTCACCATGTTACTCCACCTGAATAACAATCAAGTTCACCATGTTACTTTCCCCAAATAACAACCAAGTTTACCATGTAACTCTATGTTTAAATGACACCATCAATGTCTACTCTGTAACTCCACCCTGTCATTCCACCGTGTCCTTCCACTATATTACTCCACCATTTAAGTTCACCATGTTACTCCACCAGCTCCTCCTTGTATCTTCACCCTGAAATGACACCATCCAAGTTTACCAAGTAACTCCACCAGCTCCACCCTGTAACTCCACCCTAATAACAACCAAGTTTTCCATGTTACTCTCCCCTGATAACAATAAAGTCCACCATGTATCTCCACCTTGAAATGACTCCAGCCTAGTCAACTATGTTACTCCACCATTAAAATCAACCAGGTCATTCATTACACCACCTTTAAAGTTCACCATGTTACTCCACAAGCTCTACCCTGTAACTCTACCCTTAAATGACACCACCCAAGTCTACTCTGTGACTCCAACTAGTTACTTCGGTAGAAATACATAGTTTGGCATCAGAGCTAATTGTCACAGTATAAATCTGAATTAACAGACTGGAGCCTCAGAGTGAATCAACAGAGTTGCATAATGTGATGCGGCAGCAAATTAGAGACCAGAATCATTCCAAGTAATAATAGTTTTCATTGCTGTTGCTGTCTTTCAGCTGCCCTGGGGACGTTGGAGTTTGACCTGCTGTATGAGCGAGCCACCAGCTCCTTACACTGCACGGTCATCAAAGCCAAGGTACTGAGACTTGATCCCATGAGAAAAATATGAAATGGACAGAGTGCTCAACTTGAGTGTAACACGTTTTAGCATTGGCATAGCCACTGTCATTTAAAATGGTCAACTGGGTGGGATGTTCTGTGGGTAAAGAAAGAATCCCATGACTCAACATGGTCATCAATTGGCATTAGCCAATGAGTTATACTCGCAAATGTACTACTTCAAAATGGTAAATGCCTTACTGGGGCTGTGTGAGTGCTGACAGACGCTGTAATTGGTGTTGGGACCGTTACAGTGACATTTAGAATGTCTAAAGCTTCTCCTGCCCCTCTGACCCACCGCCCGTCAGACCCCACCTCCTCACCTGCCAGTGTAAACCCCTGCAGTAGACTACTTTTGTGACAAGGTTACTGAGACCGGACACCTCACTCCATCACATGGACTACCCCCGCCCACACCACCACCCACCTGATTCCATTTTAATGTAAAGGGCTTTTTTTTAATGTGAACACTAGGTCAAAAGAAAGACAAAAACAGACATGATAAATAGGTCTCTTTCATCCTTTTCTTTCTTTCCATCCTTCTGGTCTCTTTCACCACTCCTCTTTCTCTTCAAGGGTCTGAAGCCAATGGATTTCAACGGCCTGGCTGATCCTTACGTCAAGCTGCACCTCCTACCAGGAGCCTGCAAGGTCCTCACACCTACTCCCACGTCATTATCCGTCGCTCGTCATTGTTCTTTATTTCATGCTGACCCATTGTGTAGTATTGACAATATTATCCTTTACGGTGATGTGTTAACCAAAGAGTTCAGCACTTTGCCCTTTAGGGCCCAAGTTGGTTTGTTGCTGCTCCCGTTTGAACTCTGCTTTCATGTGTTCCGCCTCAGGCAAACAAACTGAAAACCAAGATAGTACGCAACACCCTGAACCCCGTGTGGAATGAAACACTCACCTACCAAGGCATCACCGAGGAGGACATGTACCGGAAGACACTCAGGTTATTGTTACTCACAGGGCGTCTATATGGGCCTCTGTTTGTTTCTATCTGTCTTGGTCTGTCAGGTTATTGTTACTCACAGGGCGTCTATATGGGCCTCTGTTTGTTTCTATCTGTCTCTTGGTCTGTCAGGTTATTGTTACTCACAGGGCGTCTATATGGGCCTCTGTTTGTTTCTATCTGTCTTGGTCTGTCAGGTTATTGTTACTCACAGGGCGTCTATATGGGCCTCTGTTTGTTTCTATCTGTCTCTTGGTCTGTCAGGTTATTGTTACTCACAGGGCGTCTAAATGGGCCTCTGTTTGTTTATATCTGTCTCTTGGTCTGTCAGGTTATTGTTACTCACAGGACGTCTATATGGGCCTCTGTTTGTTTCTATCTGTCTTGGTCTGTCAGGTTATTGTTACTCACAGGGCGTCTATATGGGCCTCTGTTTGTTTCTATCTGTCTCTTGGTCTGTCAGGTAATTGATACTCACAGGGCGTCTATATGGGCCTGTTTGTTTCTATCTGTCTCTTGGTCTGTCAGGTTATTGTTACTCACAGGGCGTCTAAATGGGCCTCTGTTTGTTTCTATCTGTCTCTTGGTCTGTCAGGTAATTGATACTCACAGGGCATCTACTCTATATCATATCTCTCTGTCTCCTCAGCCTCTCTCTTTCACAAACACACACGCATACCTTCACATGCGCACACGCTTTAAGCAATTGGTTTAGCAAAACGCAGCGTCTTGTTTTGCTCAACGCAGCGTCTTGTTTAGCACAATGCAGCATCTTGTTTAGCACAACGCAGTGTCTATTTTGCTCAACGCAGCGTCTTGTTTGGCTCAACGCAGTGTCTGTTTAGCTCCCGTCTCCATTTGTTTATCAACCATTATCCCGTCTTTTTCTTTCCCTCTCCTTCATTCCTCCCTTTCACTTCATTTTCTTCTCTCTCTCTCCCACCCACCTTCTCTCCATCCCTTCCTTTCTTCCATCTGCAGTGACAGATTGAGGTCGGCGTAAGCACTGGGGGGTATTTCATTGACCCCCCCAGAAGTGACGAAGGTCTCATGTTGTTTGTGCCGGTGACAACTTTACAAACTTTCTCTAAAGCACAATGGAAAATACTATTGATCTCCTGTAAGATGTTAGAAGGCCCCCAGCATGAGATCCAGAAATGACCGTATTCCTTATATAATGCTCACCTTTTGACCAGACCCCCATAGTTAAGTTGGTAACCGAGGTATAAGTGAAGACTACTTGGGCTATTAATAGATTCCACATCTTTGAATAATATACGTTTATCGCTGTTGATTAATGAAAATCCTTCACCCTATATAATAAGAAGATTGCATTACTTTAGTTAATGCAAGTTTCTTAATTTCATGTTTGTTAATGGGAAAATAAGGAGATTATTTTCCATTTCCTAAAAAGGGTCTGCTTTGGAGATAAGTGGGTTTCATCAGACAGCAGCGATATGCCAATCATTTCAATTTCAAAAGCCACCGCTTGGATGGCTCCAGCGGGAAAAATTAAACACACAGTCCTTTGCAAAAATCATGCTCTACCAATGCAACCACAAAAGATGATGTTGATTGATTGATTTATGTGGTTGCCATATGAATTGGAAGACTAGATTCCTAGTGGTGACAGAAGAGATCATTGAAATCATAGGGAATTTGCTAAAAGATTTAGATCCCAGATCAAACTGTTAAATTCTTGTGTAAATCCATGTGTTAATTTCAGTGAACACCACCCATGATGAGATCATCTTCTCATGTTTAGAGTAGTTCACTGATTGGACATTGGAGCGTGGGTTCGTGACACTTTCCCTGTGCAGGGATTACATTTGAAAAGCCTGTTATCGGCGCTGCAGGCGTAGTGTTTTCCAAGGAGATGGAAATGTCAGCCACTGTCATGGTAAACATTATCATGTGTTCTGTGGTTACCGAGTACCTCCCTCCTTCCCTCCCCCTCTCTTCTCTCCCACTTGACTCCCAGGCCTGTTGTTTTCTTCTGATTCCCCCTCCCTCGCTTTCGCTCCCACTACTCCCCCCCCGCCCGTGCTGCTCTCACTTCATCTTCTGGCTTCCTGGGCTTCATCTTAGAGGAAGTGAAGGGATGCTTGCGTTCCGAGGGATAATTCAGTGTAAATTACCTCTGGGGCTTTCAGATTTTAAGTGGTTTCCTTGCTTCTTTCATGCAGTGCCTTCGGAAAGTATTCAGACCCCTTCACATCCTACATATTTTGTAGACTTTGTTATAGACTTTAAAATTGATTCAATAAAAAAATATTTGCACACTCTGCACCATAAGGACAAAGCAAAAGCACATTATTTATGTGCAAGTTTATTGAAAAAAAAAGAAGAAAAAAATAATAATGTATATGAGGCTGTAAACCCTTCATCACAACATTCCAAATTGAACTCATGTTAAAAAGGTAACAGTAAAAACATGACATGCCGTCTGAAGGACTCTGTTCTGCTGAGACCAACAGTGAAGTATTATGCCAAGGACCACGCCTGTCCACTACATTACCTGGCTAACGCCATGCATTCTGTTATGTGCTTTAACACTGCTGTTGCGTGCTTCTTCGGGTTTCAGGCTGGGTGTTTTTGTAAAAGCACTTTGCGACAACTGCTGATGTAAAAACGTTTTATAAATAAATGTGATTGATGGATTAGGTTACCCATGGTGGTGGAAGCAACATGTGATTGATGGATTGAGGTACGCATGGTGGTGGAAGCATCATGTGATTGATGGATTAAGTTACGTATGGTGGTGGAAGCATCATGTGATTGATGCATTGAGTTACGCATAGTGGTGGAAGCATCGTGTGATTGATGGTTTGTTTTACACATAATGGTGGAAGCATCGTGTGATTGATGCATTGAGTCACACATGGTGGTGGAAACATCATGCTATGGGGATGCCTCTCAGCGACCGGGCCATGGCGGGTCAGGAGTACAGGAGAAAACAACAGAGATGGCTTTGAAGAAAAACGGATCTATAGCACACAGGACCTCAAAATAAGGTGAAGATTATTCCTTCTGACAAGGCTCAAAAGCATACAGCAAAAACATTTAGGACAAGACTGTAAATGGCCTTGAGTGGGCCAGCCAAAGCCTGGACTTAAACCCCATTAAACTGACGGTCCCCAGCCAATCTGACAGAGCTTAAAAGGATCTATAAGGAAGAAAATTTCTAAATTGTCATTTAGGTGATTGACCAGGGTCTACAATCCCTTGTAGACCCTGGTCCAACATAATGCATTACACAGTAAACAGGGTGCAGCTTGGGACTTATTTTAACATCCTTCCCAGTTCCCAGCCGCTACAGAAAGCCATAACTTGGCCACCTTCATCTCTTGGTTATGTATTTAGTTCAAGAATAAATATGACAGTGTACGTCCCCCGGTTCCCGACCCCGGAGTACAGCCGTGTGACTGTGCCGGCAGTACCGGGAGTCCTGCATACTGCAGTGCGAACAGGCTAAAGCTCGGCTTGTCCATATGGTGACTCAACTGTACTTGTTGGTCAGAGAATTTGCTGTCCTCCAGCGCATATGGAACTAAAATACTTTGCGGCTGGGCAAGCTGTGTTATAAGAAACAGAGCAGCTTGGCAAGATGTGCTTAAGAGAAGACGACGTGCCTTAATCGTCAACATTACCTAACATACCATGTCAAAAATGTCTATTCTTTAAATTTTGCTTGTTTTACTAATCCCACCAGGGCTACAAAAAGTATGTATACACACAAACACACACAAACCCACTCACACACCCTCTCATGCCTGCCCATGAAAAATACAATGAAAACAACATATTTTGCACACACACACACTCTGTCCCATTCTTGCTGCCAGATGCGAGACTTCTCTTTTCCTTTCTTCCTTTTCCATTCATGTCTTTCAGTTTGTTTTTGTCACATTTAGGTGACAGAGGGCCACTGTGGCAGGGCATAAAAACAGCTGCAGAGCGCATAAAATATGGATTGGATAGGCCGGCATGCAGCACTTTCACACTCTGAATTCCTGGCAATGCCACAAACTAATCGCATCCACAACATATGAACAATGGATTATTCATTATATTGCCTTGTATCTCTGCCCAATTCGTCA
This sequence comes from Novumbra hubbsi, assembly GCA_016801125.1. Taxonomy (NCBI): domain Eukaryota; kingdom Metazoa; phylum Chordata; class Actinopteri; order Esociformes; family Umbridae; genus Novumbra; species Novumbra hubbsi. Next base: position 2,763 of record JACXGK010007499.1, on the reverse strand, counting down.
CTGATATACAAACTAGAACACAGCCTAACGATGGGAACACATTGTTAAATAAGAGCAACACATTGTTAACACTATGTATTATGATGCGTCATTTCATTTAGTTAACCGGCCAAATGTTTATGCTGGGATTTTCATATTGCTACCATTGTAACTGTGCACAAACAATTGAATAAACCCCTCAAGTGGAAGTGTTTCTAATTCAGTGCTCATTTGTAGCATTGGTTGAGTAAAGAACTTGGGTAATACTGATCATAGGGTGTTGGTGCGTTAACAATGTCATAACCAGAAATGATTACTAACTTAATTACTAAAAACATGAATAGGTTTTTATACCATTATCAAGGACCAAGTTTAACTTTCACCTTGTTGGCTTTGGGATTAGAACTAGCAACCTTTTGTTTACTGGTCCAACCCTTTTGACCACTATTCTACCGTTGTGCTATACACAGTATCTCTCAAAAGTGAGTACACCCCTCACATTTTTGTAAATATTTGATTATATCTTTTCATGTGACAACACTGAAGACATGACACTTTGCTACAATGTAAAGTAGTGAGTGTACAGCTTGTATAACAGTGTAAATTTGCTGTCCCCTCACAATAACTCAACACACAGCCATTATTCTCTACACTGCTGGCAACAAAAGTGAGTACACCCCTAAGTGAAAATGTCAGAATTGGGCCCAATTAGCCATTTTCCTTCCCTGGTGTCATGTGACACGTTAGTGTTACAAGGTCTCAGGTGTGAATGGGGAGCAGGTGTCATCGCTCTCACACTCATACTGGTCACTGAAAGTTCAACATGCCACCTCATGGCAAATAACTCTCTGAGGATCTGAAGAAAATAATTGTTGCTCTAGCTGGCCTAGCCTATAAGAAGATTGCCAAGACCCTGAAACTGAGCTGCAGCACGGTGGCCAAGACCATCCAGTGGTTTGACAGGACAGGGTCCACTCAGAACAGGCCTCGCCATGGTCCACCAAAGAAGTTGAGTGCACGTGCTCAGCGTCATATCCAGAGGATGGCTTTGGGAAACAGACGTAGGAAGGTAGAAGGGGTGGGGGTCACCCTGTCAGTGCTCAGATAATACGGTCACCCTGTCAGTGCTCAGACCATACGGTCACCCTGTCAGTGTTCAGACCATACGGTCACCCTGTCAGTGCTCAGACCATACGGTCACCCTGTCAGTGCTCAGAACATACGGTCACCCTGTCAGTGCTCAGACCATGGGGTCACCTTGTTAGTGCTCAGACCATACGCCCCACGCATCAAATCTGTCTGCATGGCTGTTGTCCTAGAACAAAGCCTCTTCTCAAAATGATGTTCAAGAAAGCCAGCAAACAGTTTGCTGAATACAAGCAGACTAAGGAAATGGATTACTTAAACTATGTCCTGTGGTCTGATGACAAGATAAACGTATTTGGTTCCGATCATGTCAAACGTGTGTTGCGGCAACCAGGTGAGGAGTACAAAGACTAGTGTGTCTTGCCTACAGTCGAGCATGGTAGTGGGAGTGTCATGGTCTGGGGCTGCATGAGGGCTGCCGGCACTGGGGAGCTACAGTTCATTGAGGGAACCATGAATGCCAACATTTACTGTGACATACTCAAGCAGAGCATGATCCCCTCCTTTCGAAGACTGGGCCGCAGGGCTGTATTCCAACATGATAACAACCCCAAACACACCTCCAAGACGACCACTGCCTTGCTAAAGAAGCTGAGGGTAAAGGTGATGGACTGGCCAAGCATGTCTCCAGACCTAAACCCTATTGAGCATCTGTGGGGCATCCTCAAACGGAAGGTGGAGGGGTGCAAAGTCTCTAACATCCCCCAGCTCTGTGATGTCATGGATGAGTGGAAGAGGACTCCAGTGGCAACCTGTGAAGCTCTGGTGAACTCCATGCCCAAGAGGGTTCAGGCAGTGTTGGAAAATAAAGGTGGCCACACAAAATATTGACACTTTGGGCCCAATTCAGACATTTTCACTTATGGGTGTACTCACTTTTGTTGCCAGCGGTGTAGACATTAATGGCTGTATGTTGAGTTATAGTTAGGGGAGAGCAAATTTACACTGTTATACAAGCTGTACACTCACTACTTTACATTGTGTCATGTCTTCAGTGTTGTCAAATTAAAATATATAAACAAATATTTACAAAAATGTTTTAAAGCTTAATTTAAAGCTACATGGGCATACTAGTGTCCCTGTCTGGCCCTTTCTGTCGCTTTCTGTCCCTGTCTGTCTCTGTCTGTCCCTGTCTGCCTCTTTCTGTCCCTTTCTGTCCCTTTCTGTCTCTGTCTGGCCCTTTCTGTCCCTGTCTGTCTCTGTCTGTCCCTTTCTGTCCCTGTCTGTCTCTGTCTGGCCCTTTCTGTCCCTGTCTGTCTCTTTCTGGCCATTTCTGTCCCTTTCTGTCCCTGTCTGTCCCTGTATGTCCCTGTCTGTCTCTATCTGTCCCTGTCTGCCCCTGTCTGTCCCTGTCTGTCTCTATCTGTCCCTGTCTGCCCCTGTCTGTCCCTGTCTGTCCCTATCTGGCCCTTTCTGCCCCTGTCTGTCCCTGTTTGTCTCTGTCTGACCCTTTCTGTCCTGTCTGTCCCTGTCTGCCCCTGTCTGGCCCTTTCTGCCCCTGTGTTCCCCTGTCTGCCCCTGTCTGTCCCTGTATGTCCCTGTCTGCCTCTTTCTGTCCCTGTCTGCCTCTGTCTGTCCTGTGTTCCCCTGTCTGCCCCGTCTGTCCCTGTCTGTCTCTATCTGTCCCTGTCTGCCCCT
>JACXGK010007498.1:11284-25211 GCA_016801125.1 Novumbra hubbsi | reverse complement strand
GTCTATGTGTGTGTCATCCTAGCCTATGGAAACCTCCAGTGTGTATGTCTATGTGTGTGTCATCCTAGCCTATGGAAACCTCCAGTGTGTAAGTCTATGTGTGTGTCATCCTAGCCTATGGAAACCTCCAGTGTGTATGTCTATGTGTGTGTCACCTAGCCTCTGGAAACCTCCAGTGTGTATGTCTATGTGTATGTCACCTAGCCTATGGAAACCTCCAGTGTGTATGTCTATGTGTGTGTCACCTAGCCTATGGAAACCTCCAGTGAGTATGTCTATGTGTGTGTCACCTAGCCTATGGAAACCTCCAGTGTGTATGTCTATATGTGTGTCACCTAGCCTATGGAAACCTCCTGGGTGTATGTCTATGTGTGTGTCATCCTAGCCTATGGAAATCTCCAGTGTGTATGTGTATGTGTGTGTCACCTAGCCTATGGAAACCTCCAGTGTGTAGGTCTATGTGTGTGTCGCCTAGCCTATGGAAACCTCCTGGGTGTATGTCTATGTGTGTGTCACCTAGCCTATGGAACACATCAATTGCTTGTGTGTATTTTTGTGTGTACGTGTGTGTCATCCTAGCCTATGGAAACCTCCAGTGTGTATGTCTATGTGTGTGTCACCTAGCCTATGGAAACTCTTACTTACTCTCAAACATCTTTAATTCACTATTACACATGCAGCTACAATAAATATTGACAGGGTAAGGATGTATGGCCAGTTGACAGGGTAAGGACGTATGACCAGTTGACAGGGTAAGGACGGACGTATGACCAGTTGACAGGGTAAGGACGTATGACCAGTTGACAGGGTAAGGACGGACGTATGACCAGTTGACAGGGTAAGGACGGACGTATGACTAGTTGACAGGGTAAGGACGGACGTATGACCAGTTGACAGGGTAAGGACTGACATATGACCAGTGACAGGGTAAGGACGTATGGCCAGTTGACAGGGTAAGGACGGACGTATGACCAGTTGACAGGGTAAGGACGGACTTATGACCAGTGACAGGGTAAGGACGTATGGCCAGTTGACAGGGTAAGGACGTACGGCCAGTTGACAGGGTAAGGACGTATGGCCAGTTGACAGGGTAAGGACGGACGTATGGCCAGTTGCAACCGAAGGAAGAAAATAATCATTTGATGGCCTTTGCCTGGTTCGACTTCACTGTCAAGAAAAAGAATAAACTTACCGCAGTTTTCACATAAGATCTTCCCAACGTCTTTCTTTAGATTCTTCCCGCTAGTATCTAGGGGAGCAAAGGATGCCTTGAAAACCAAGGGCTCCTCGGTTGGGTCCATGAAAAAAATGTACTTGTGATTCTTTATCACTGTGGTGCACGGAGCCTCCGATCCGAATTCCCCCACGGTGACGAGCTGCTCCCGTTCCAGACCCCCGCTGTTCCGTGGCCACACGTCCAGCACTTTGACATTCACACTGTACGGCTCCGCTGAGACGTTCAGAGGCGCGGACTGCACCTTGCCCTCGATCACCACAGCGGATTTGTAAGCCTGGTCCTGCAGAGAATTCAAACTCGGGGAGTAGCAGGCGAAGGAGACCCCGATGACCAGCATGGATAAATGTACTGAATCAAGCCTCATGCCGCCTGCTTTGGCTCGGTGGTCGCTGGTCGCGTTGCGGCAGGGCTCTCTGGGTTGCGGGGCGATGGCGGTGGAGCTGGGTTGAAGGAAGAGACAGCAGATAGGCTCCAGTAGCACGGCAGCGCGGCAGACCTTGCGTAAGTGTCCATGCCATCGGGATCCGCTGCTTTTTCCGATATGTTTGCAATGGGGAAACACCAGCTAGGAACCGGAAACCGCGTAATGATGCTGGGTTCAAAATCCCGTCACTGCATTCCGCTAAAAATACATTCTAAAATGTCAGTGCTTCGTGGATTCTCCCCATCAGAAAAAAGCTCCTATGCTGCCATAGCAGCCAATCCGCAAGACGACGCCACTCTACCTTTGCCCAAACATTGCAGTGGTCGGGTGGGCGCCGCGCTCAGCGGTGAGGCTTTTCTGTATCATTCGCCGCAGAGAAAATACGCCAAATGCTGCAGTGAGCAATTCGTTTTGTAGTCCACTTGCAGAAATGTAGAAGATTCATGCCCCTACAGAAACAGATTTTTGTTCCACATGTAATAAACGGCCTTCTCCCACTGCCCCGGCTCTCTCCGCCTCCCCCACTGACCAGAGACGGAGAGAAAATATGCCGATTGCCAAGGGCTCCACCACAAAAATGAGATTTAAAGATTGGAGCGCTATGATATAGGCTACCCGACACCAATGTTCCGTCCCCACACTCCCCCAAACGCCGACAGACGAAAATCACTTCATGCTCTTCCCCATCACCAAACGGTTTTTAACATTAAATTATTCAAAACACTGACATGCATCACACGTCTCTTTTTAAAATTGCGTGTTACAGTAGACATCCCTCAATGAAAATAAAAATGTTTGACTGAAAAAGCCGCTGCAATCATTTCAGAAGATAGAAGCGGTGTTGGCTGTATGCGATGACTAACGCTGCGATATAGCGATCCAAAGCCTCTGATTCTTCAACCTACTGTTTTGAATGAGTTTTGCGTCTCATTCCATTATTAAGTTATACTGTGCATTCAGGTCACATTCGCCGCTCTACCTTTAAAAAACTGACGCTGAGGCGCTGCATCAAATCCGTACAACTAAAACTGGTTCAAATGGACTAAAAAGACAACAGACCACAGTTATCTTTGATCACGAACACTTGGTGCATACCGGTATTCAAATACTGTTGAGTTGATTAGGCGGTCCGTTACCATAAAACATAAAATTGAAATTGATTAGGCCCATACGATACATTCAAATGCTGCATCTAGTTCTTATTTAAGAAATATGTTATGTAAACTAAGTAAGTCTTAATATTATGTTTCGCTGTAATTTTAAATGCCGAGATGCCGAAGCTGACTGCATTCACGACTGGCGACATCTGCTGATCAACAAACATTCCATCCAGCAGATGAAGAATTTGAGGTCAGATTGTGAAATGCTCTCCACGAATTTGACCTGCAGAATAAGCCAATACGCAAGCCCAATACTAAAGATTAATTCAAACAGATATTGAATGGTATTTGTCGACATAAAAATCATGGGGTTGACTAAAGACGCCTGATGGAAAGCGAAGGCAAAGTATCTTTTTGTTTCAGACTTATTTTCTACATAACAGAGTATTGCCTCTCTGACAAGATAAAAACAACAACTTGTATATGAAACAGAACAGGGCTGTATTTGTTTTATCTGGTTCCACCCTTCCGTTAGAAACAGTTATGCAAAGCATACGTGAAGTTTGTCATATTCTGCAACAAATAGCCATACGACCTAAGGGGTTTAGAAGAATTAATTGAACGGGCAACAGTGCCAACTTTTGCTTTCCCATGCGACACGGTGCCGCTGTCCATGGTACTGGAAGCTCATCATACCCAGCAGGAAAAACTAGGCCACCAGTCCTCTTACGAGGCTCATTCAAGAGCCCCATAAGAGAACGCGGTCGAAACTGCGCACTTTTTAAATACATATGAGCGATTTTTATGCCATTTCGATAAAGCCACCATCTACAATAGTGCAACATTGGCTAAATAACTAATAAGCACACTTGAGATAAATACGTAATGAGATATGATCAATCTTGATAGGTGCCCTCGAAACAACATTTTAATGCCTCTGACAGGCAGAACTCAGATTCTGAACCCTTAAATTATCATTTTGCATGGAGGAAATAGTTTACATCACACCAGAAGAGAAAATTTGAAATGTACTTAGCAAAACAGGTTTTCTAACAGGGTTTCAAGATATTGATAACGTGTCTGATTGACAATTTAACGAGATATACTCCACTTTAAAACTGTATGAAGCATGATAATGTAGACTGGTCAAATATAGGTCTATAAGATCGCCTTGACACAATGACTGCATTTATATTACAGTTTATCAAAAAAGGAGGTTGCTAGTAGGGTTGAGAAACCTTTCTCAACCTGCAATTACTAAAGAGCAACAGCGCGAGGCGCACGCCTATTGCAGTTCAGTCAGTAACGGAGCGTGCTGACATCATAAGGCAAGCGTGCTGCGTTGAACTTGCGTCCCTCTCCATGCCACGACTTGCTGTTTCGTTCCATCTTGTGAAGCGGCGAATCAGTGAGGGAGCACCCGGGTATAGTGTTGACAGTAGGCCTACAAGGAGTTATTCACCTTTTGCCTTTTTCGTGACAGTCTACAACGAGAGTATACGCCGAGGCTGTTCAGGCACTCTGCCTGCAGACCAAGCGAGGGTAAGATATGCTTATCCTTGTTGCACGTTGAGATCCGTGACTTTGGGACGAGGACGATGGGTTTATTTACATGTCATGGGGTTCATCACTGCAATCCTGTCACTTAATCGTTGCCCCGGTATGCAGGCGATTTCTCTCAGCAGTGGTCAGTTAAGCAGCCTTGACATGGACGAGGTTTTTCGTGATTTCGAAAGTAGTAACCAATGAAGCGATGTCGTCAACCGGCAATGCAGTGAATTCACAAAAGCCAGTGATAAGTCCATAGAAGGCAACCTATGGAGACTGACAATCTATGGCGCCCACAGGGCATGTTCGTTGGTTATGTTTGAAACCTCAGGCTAATTTATACAGATATATTTTTCATACAGGATGACCGGTTGTCACATGATACACAGCCCTTTAGTCTAATCCGTCGTTTACCGCATCTTCATTTGGCAGCCTTTCTGAATTGCTCTCTGAAGTTTTTAATAAGACAACTCTACGCGTTCTGGAGTGTTTGACCTTTGCAACTGGCTTATTGAAGTATGTGTTTTGGAAGCATCCTGGTCCAAATGACCCAAAAGACCAGAGAACCAATGTGAACTGTTCATTTGCTTATTGACATATTATCCAAAACCAACACGCAAAATTAACCTACCATCAGGAGAAGAAATCCCAATTTGACTGAATTTTAGAGGGTCATTAACATAACAAATCATGTATGTATAGTCTATATAGTTGCCTTTACTTTACTCCCTGTTTGGGAAAATGCAGAACATACCCTGACGTTGATGTAGATCTGTTTCCTGTAGTATTCTGCGTCTTTGACCCATGTCCCTTGAAGATAAATCCACATTGTTTGGGGTTGATCAAAAGCATGCATTTATATAATAAAATATAAATTGACAATCTATGTTCTTGTCCATCACAGTTCATAAACCTTGGACTCATGGAGAAGAAACGTTAAGGAGTTTGCTCATTCTTTTGACAAGTGGAAGCAGAACGCCAACCTACAGCTGAGAAATATCTGTATTTTGAGAAGTGATATAACACTGATATTCCGAGTGTTTGTGTGTGTGCAAGGTACAAGGCCAAGGAAGGATTTTTTGTAAATAAAAAGATTTAAGTAAATAAACTTGATAATTTTTAAAAACTTGTGTTAGCGCAATAACAAATAGGCTATACATTTTAATTACTATGTTACCGGTGTTATTGTTCTAAAACTTAGCGGTGCGATATTATTGCCATAAAATAGTTACAAGACATAAAACAACTCGTTGTCCTTAAAACATCATAGCAGCTGTATTTTTGAACGATGTTTTTGTTCCATCGAAAATGTAGCGAGCACGTGTACAGTATGGCATGTAACTTGTTTTAATTGTTTTCTAGTAGTAGCCTATAGGTGGCCTATGTACTCGTCCAATTTTCTCGGTTTGTGAAGAGCCTTTTTTTAAACTTTTCTGTTTGATTAAATCCATTTACAAACCATAGGACCCACTTTTTGCAAAATGTCCCATTATTTATCATTACTTTGCTTGAACATATGCCCTATATATTTTACATTTATTATGGTAATTTATAACCTCGGAATTGTGAACTTCCCTATTTTGTTCCTTTGGTAAATATAATCTAAAAAGCAACATCGGAAAGGGTATTTGACTGCATAAAGCCTCGCGAAAAACTATAACGCAAAGTCTATTCAATGTTATTTTAATTTTGATTGTGATGACTTGGATACTTTTTTTTCTAAATAAACAGTTCGACATAGGCTTGATCTATATAAACAATTCGACATAGGCTTGATCTAAATAAACAATTAGTCATAGGCTTGATCTAGGTGCATCATCCGATTGTTTTAATGTCACTTTCAAAATGAAAAGAAATAATTGTCATATGTAGGTTTAGTCATTTAGTTGACCACAGGCTAACAAATCAGGACCAACCAGGTTGAATATTTTAAAGGAATTATAAGGGAGTAAGATACCAGCCTAGGAACCACCATTTGCTCCCAGGCCTTTATATTGTCAAAATGAATATTACCCGAACGAAAAAAATGAGCTATATTATTCGATGGCCTGTAATTGGGTTAGAGAGTGGACATATCAAGGCCCATTTACAATCCTATTATTACTATTCCATTACGAACTAAAAGAATAAATGACGCCAGCACATGAGACATACATTTTAAATGACTCCTTTCTCGATTAGACATCCTGCACGTCATACGTTTGTGGGCATATTCATTTATCAAATTTAACCTAAATAAGATGAAACTGAACAATCAAACCAGCACCTTATAATCGGAATGCACGTAATTCGTTCTCTTAGTATTTGTTCTAAAGTAGTAACACTTTTAACTGTATATTTTTGTTCTAATAAATATGAAATGTATTTCATTGCAACTTAAATCGTTATTATCATAGCAGTTTTGGACAACTACATGGCAATTCCTTTACCCATAGATAATGGCAATAGTTTGTGCTGTTGTTTAATTGATAAATCAATTTAAAAGAATCGTAAAATGTATCACATTTCAAATCGAATAATACAAATATATTTATGTAACTGTATTTATGTGTTATTAATCATGTTTTGTTCGATTACACGTACATTATTGCGTTTGTTTAATTAAGCATTATATTTCAGAAAGACTAAAAAGGGACTTCCAATTACCTTTTAAATTCCCACAAGTTGAAACATGAAATTGACGCTTTATTGAGATTATACAAAAACAAAACACAATCAAAAAGGACGTATTGAGTTATGTTTAGGAGAATAATTAATTCGTTTGGCTATCCGTGTTTAAAACTTAGCATTTAAAACCGAGTAAATGTTAATTATATCGATTATTATATTTCAATTTATTTTTTTCCATTTATTTAATATTTTTTATTATAAGTTATTTACGATATCTGGAGCTAGTGAGTTAAGTTTGTTATGATTGTACCAACAGGCCTAATATATATTCAAGAAAGTCTTTATTTTTTTTATAATCCTATTGAGCCATGCTAACAATGTAGGAGTATCAGAACAAGTAGACAATAATGACATGTAGGCTATAGTCTACATATTCACGTAGACCAAGCAAATACTCGTTGGTAAGTCTATACTTTCTTTCTGGTAGATCTAACAAAACCAGTGGTAACGGTTAAGTAGCCTACATAGTCAGGTGTATTAAAGAAAGACAACATACCAGCGTCTCTGTCCCCTTATTTTTAATCATCATCCGAAAGTCGAAATAAGAAGTTTGTGGTAGCATCAACTGTATACAAACGAAAATGAATAAAACAAAAAGAGACAGTTAAACCTGCAGGCCAGTCGTAGAACTTTCGGTCATATTTGTAGGGCCATTACAGATACGTGCCTGTTAATGCACGTTCTCAAAACAAATATCCAACTAGTTTCTCTCAGAATATATTTTAATCCAAATGTACCAAATTAAAGCTTGTCTGATTTATTTGGAAACTGTGCAGGACATCATGAGGTCATTAGACAGAGAATGCGTGAAATGTATATAGATATTTGGTGTTATACCAACAAGTCTACTAATAAACTTGATTGTACCACGTGGTTGCACACACGTGGTTGATCACCTTGAATGTGAGCCTCTGGATTGGACTGTAGCAATATACAGGCAGCATTGTATGTAGGCCCAAGGCTCGTGTGTGCCAGAGTCAGCTACTTATTTTTGCATAGTCATCGTTAAAACGATGCACAACACATTTACAAACACAAAAGTCAATAACCAACAACGCTACAGTTGCTAAAACAGGGGTGATTGAGGGATAATTATTGTTTTTAGAATTAGTATAGGTTGCTCCTTTTGTTACACATTAGGTTTCATTCATTAGGGTTTGAAGCACACGATTCCATAAAAATATATGTTGCACTTTAGACAGGATTGCGCTTTTCCTCTAATCTGGCATTCAAAATAACATCTTCGATTTTAGTTTTGTAGTGGTACATTTGAATCAAACGGAATGGCGTGACAATTTAGATTAATATATATATTATAAATGCGCCACGACTGTATTTAAGATACTGGTTAACCAGTGTTTATAGAATTTCCACTTCGAGGCCACCTAAATAGATATTATTCTTGTATTTCCCTCTGTGTAGATCTCGCGAGAGTGGTGGCGTGGCTGGCTGGCTGTGGGGTTGCAGTAGACAGAGGGAGAAGGCAGGCAGCATCATGGCGGACAGAGACAGTGGAAGTGAGCAGGGAGGAGCAGCCACGGGCCCGGGCGTCGGTTCCATGCACCCAGTGACTGGAGGGGCGGGCTCGGCTTCCGGGCTGCAGCACGAGACGCAAGAACTAGCGTCGAAACGGGTTGACATTCAAAACAAACGTTTCTACCTGGACGTAAAGCAGAACGCAAAAGGCCGCTTCTTAAAGATAGCCGAAGTCGGGGCCGGGGGAAACAAGAGCCGCCTCACTCTCTCCATGTCAGTGGCAGTCGAGTTCCGAGACTACTTAGGGGACTTCATCGAACATTATGCTCAATTGGGTCCTAGCAATCCTGACATCGCACAGGATGAGCCGAGGCGAGCACTTAAAAGCGAATTCTTGGTTAGGGAGAATCGGAAGTACTATATGGATCTGAAAGAGAACCAGAGAGGCCGGTTTCTGAGGATTCGGCAGACCGTGAACCGGGGTCCGGGTTTGGGATCCACGCAAGGCCAGACGATTGCTTTGCCTGCCCAGGGACTTATTGAGTTTCGTGACGCTTTAGCTAAACTCATTGACGACTACGGAGTAGATGACGAACCGGCGGAATTGCCCGAGGGGACCTCCTTGACAGTGGACAACAAACGCTTTTTCTTCGACGTGGGCTCCAATAAATACGGGGTGTTCATGAGGGTAAGCGAGGTAAAGCCAACGTACCGCAACTCTATCACGGTGCCCTACAAAGTGTGGTCCAAATTTGGGAATACGTTCTGTAAATACGCGGAGGAAATGAAGAAGATCCAGGAGAAACCGCGGGAGAAAAGGGCATGTGAGATGCAGCAACCAGAGGAGATGCGTGCTGATGATGCAGACGAGGATTGATATATAGAGCAAACATGCAAAAAGTAATCAAAATAACAAAAAGAGAAATTATAATTAAAACTTTACTGTAAAAAGAAAAATCTAAAGATTTAACTGTAACTGTTTAACTCCAAGGGAGCACCACCCACAAAAAATAAACCTACACAAACTTGACAGTTATGACATGTTGTCACCCATCGCTGGATGTTTCCCACTTATCCACCATTAATACAGTAAGCGGCTGCTAAACAAAGTAATAACATTATATATGAACCGTGTTTCCTACTTGATGACAGATGATAAAGAACTGTGTGTTTATTTCCCTTATTAACCAAGAACTTTTGTACAAGTTAAAGCTATTATAAAAAGTGTTTGCAATGTTCAAATGGAATTATTGCCGAGTTATGAGAATCAAGTCCTTTTCATGTGAGCTAATGACTTCAGCACAAATCAGATATTTTCGTTTTTTTAAACCAAAATTTAAAACCTTTTTGAGAGGTTTTCATAGTGTACTTGCCACCCTATTTACCTCGACCTGTAAGTAGAGATGTGTTTACACATAAATCCTATGTATGAGGGCTAGGCCTGCATTGGAATTTTGTTTAGATGTGTCATGCGGTCTGAAAGGTACATAGACAATGTCATGCAAGAAAATAAGTGCTCGCTCTCTTGTGCAATATGCATTGCATCAAACTCTAACATACTGAACTGATCAATGGAACTCGACATGAATACCTTCAAAAGGAATATTACTGTTGTAACTTTTGTTTCAATTGAAATTGTGGTCATGCAGATTGGTATACTATAGACTACCTTAGTGTCTTGTTGTCATGCAATGTGTTTTTAAAAAAAGGTACCTGTCTTAGAGTAAGGAAGTGCAGTTATAACATGCAGCAAAAGACAGAAGTGCAGCCTATTTGTACTATAAATCACTCAACTCTGCTAGCACCACGTACCTCCTTTTGAGTGCTTAGAAGAAAACAAACTCAAGCATGGTGTTGTGAATCTGATGTGTACAATATGTCAACGTCAGCATTTATGGACCAAAGGTTTTCTGTTGGGGAATTTGACTTGATATCAGTCAGCCAATAGGGCGCCACGGTGCACATGAGGGATTTTGCTGCATGTTTACCTGTACAAAGCCAGATTAAGGTTGGTTTTCTGACACTGTGGCTCAAGGACCTCATCCAGCTGGTTTTCAGCCCTGCCAATCTTTCATTATCTTGGACGCTGGTCTGGATATATCTCATAGTTTTATCAACTGTGTCAGTTGTTTCCAAAGAGGATGACAACAATCAGATCATGTCAAATGTACCTTAATGCTCAGTGAAAAGACGACACGGTGGACTGATCGGAGTGAAAAGCAGGCCTGACTGTCCTTGAGCCCCCTGGTTGGAGACGTGGGTGTTGTTGACACCCGAGCGGGAGCGTCCTCTTCAGTATACAAACAACCTGGTGCCTTACACACTCCGCATGCTTACGTGCCGGCCCGGTGCTCTGGATGGCCGGTGGGTTCATCCGCCCCACTCTCCTGCCACACCCCCATCGCTGTAATTCATGTGTTCGCGTCCCCGCCCCCCCCCTAACCTCCACAGCACAACTGATGGTGCTAAAGGGTGTCAAGAACCCTAAAGTTAAAGAAACATGGCAGAATGCTTTGCTTTCTCTGCCACCTTTACCAGCTCCCACCACCACCCCCCCCACCCACATTCCCATGCCATCCAGGTATCGGCCCGACACGTAAACATGCTCAAGGGGTGGTCACCTAGAAGACGATGCGAAGGAACCCGCTCCCCCCCGGCGCGGTGGGGTTGGAGAGCCGGGACGGACCGCAGACACCCCCCGTGAAATGGATGGAGAACGCTTGTCGGATGCCCCGCCCCTCCCGTGATGTTCTCTGTGCGTAGTTCTATGGCTTGGGCAGTGATGTGTAGTTTGTAAGTTGCTAAAGACCTCACTTAGAGGGAGTAGTAAGCATGTCTTTTCTTTCTCCTTTCGTTACTTTCCAACGTTATTCCACATTATTTGTAACTTTGAAAAAAAAATTCTGTTGGCTCACAAAGGGTGTTTTCTTTTCAGTGCAACATTTCATTACTGTGTGCAATATCGTACGTGCCAATGGTGGCAATATATGTATATCAATTAAATATATGATTAATATTTGAAAGCATGAGGCTGAATTCCATGTTTATTTCCCTTCGAAGTTTTATATGCCTTTATCTGCACTAAAACAAAGGTCCGGTCTGGGAGGAGAAATCCGTTTAACAAAGCCAACTTCCTCCTGCCTGATGTAGGCCCAACCAAGGCCATAACATTCACACCAACTAACATGCTGAGGATAAGTGATAGTGTTCTCTTTCTCTTGGGCCTCATCTCTGTCTCTCATTCTCTGGAAGGTTGAACAGTGATTATGGGCGTGGAGAAGGTTTAGTTTTGACCAATAGGAAAAGTGGCATGTAGTCAGCCATGTTTCCAGATTGGCTCCAAAAAGGTGCTTTGGTACAGGTCTCATGAAGGTGTATGTTGAGCGCGTCTTCAATGGTTGATGTCTGTTGCACATTGCTTTGCTAGGTGGATGAAATGTCTGACCAGTATCATTTTGAAGAGATCTCAACAAGGAATGTCTGTTTTCTCTCTGATGTTGCTTCCCTTTTCAAAGCGGATTACAGATGACCTTTTGGTGGTGATGCATCAAATATAATTTATGTACATTTTACAAATTGAAAAAAATAAAAGACATTTTAAATGACCCTTCATTTGACATAAATGCATCGTCAATATGTATGTGCTTTATGCTATGGTGTTGTCTTTAAAAACGGGCACAATTAGATGCCAAGCTAGGCAGGATCTATTTGTGTTATGTATGTTGATAAGCTCCAGAAACACTGCAGCTTGTCCAACAACTCTATTCTGTGTCCCTTTTCCTGTTTGTGATTGGTGTTTTATTTACAGTGTAAAAGACAATGTATGGTTGGCATTACTTTTAGTTTTTGACATTGTTTTGTGTTTGATCCTAGAAGGATTTCCTTTTTGCTTTGCCAAAGAACAACTTCAACCATGGTTAAACCCTGCCACAGAGGTGTATGGCACTTAATGGGTTCTTTGTTTCCCTGTCAGCTTACAGCTTCCAACTGTTACCACCCGATTTATAATTCATAAACTGTATGTCCATATCCTAACTTGAGATCTGCAAGCAACATTGCATGCATGTCTCCCCTTTAAGATCTGGGTGTGTTTAGAATCTAAGAACGTTTATCTGTGAATTGTCATTGCTTGGCCTACACTTTTGGGGTGTAGTTTTGGAAAGAAAAAAAAGAAAAAAGCTTCTACAGAGAACAAAAAAAAGCTTCTACTATGTTGACAGTCGAAGAACCCTTTTAGGTTTGAGATATTACCTTTTGTCTCAAAGTGTTCTAGAGCTATTGATTCCTAGGGTTATCAGGACGTTCAGGACTGATAATGATATGCATAATGAAGTATTTCTATAGCAGGGGCATTAATGATTACTCTTACACAATCGCCAGTGTTTAAGATTCATTTTTGCAGAGTTTAAGATCTTTCCTACTAGATTTAAAATGAGCTACCCAAGCTTATGCTTAAAGGTTAAGCTTTCGGGCTGGTGTTGGAATTGTCGGAGGGCTGGCAGACTTGTAGAAAGCAGGATTAATGAGTTTGCCAACGAACAGCACAGTATGTATATCTAGGTTTATTATTGTTATTTGTGTTTTTTGGAGTTTTAAATTAGACAATGCCCCCCAAAAAAGTATGTTTTTTTGGAATATTGTTTCGAGTTGGGCCATTATGAATCTGTTGTATATCTCGTGAAACAAAGACAACCTGGTACTGGGCCAGCAGGTGGCGCTCTCTAAACAGTTCCCAATCACCCAACTGTGGCAGGACTATTCTGGGCTACGTGTAGTAGCAACATGTTTTAAAAGTTTGATTACTTATCCTAGGTTGGAGAGGTATGTTCTACATAACCTAATTCTATTGAAATGTTTTGTTCTGCACCTGTCAATTATCGCTCTGATCACAAACTCATTATTGTTCTGAAATAGATCTATTGTACAAAGAAAGTTCTAGTGATTAGCCAACTAAAACATCAGAATTGACTGTTTTGAACCAAGAGGCCATTACAACAGTGTTCTCTTGGTGCTGAACCTGTTGTGTAACAGGTACGCTCCAGGCAGTCACATGGAAGCGCATGGTACAACACAGTCCAGCTACCTCCACATTTGGTACAATATTATTAGGGCCAATGGGAACATCTGATGCAATGCTAACCATTAGCCGTTTAATAAAATACTTAAGCCTGATTCTCAATATCATGGATCTCAATAGCTTTGATAAGCTGAAGAAACCTGCAGGGTTTTGAATATCCATACTTGATTAAAGGATTCTCACTATAATCCATCAACATCCGCTAACTCTAGCCACTTTTTGGAATTTCAAAATTTTGAAGAAACAACAAATATAATTTAACATTCATTTCACGGGATTTTTCATAAACATAAAAGATGACCAACGCACTCATGATACTCTTTTAAAGGTGATGACCAACACACTCATGATACTCTTTTAATGGTGATGACCAACACACTCATAATACTCTTTTA
>JACXGK010007498.1:0-11184 GCA_016801125.1 Novumbra hubbsi | reverse complement strand
ACTCTTCTAAAGGTGATGACCAACACACTCATGATACTCTTTTAAAGGTGATGACCAACACACTCATAATACTCTTTTAAAGGTGATGACAAACACACTCATGATACTCTTTTAAAGGTGATGACCAACACACTCATAATACTCTTTTAAAGGGGGGGACTCTCCCAAGAGTGCAATTATCTTTCACAAATTGCCTGACACACTGGATTATAATGTATATATTTTTGCTAAAATGCATAATTAATGATTCAAATTACCATGTGATAATTGTTCTACTGCATTTGTGGGAAATGTTAAAATTCTAATGCTGATTTCCAGTAATTCCTATGTTTATACCGTTGTGCAGGGAACCATGGTCTGTATTGTAACACATCTAAAGCACATTCTTCCATGTGGCTGAAGGATAATAGCCCTCATTAATAAAACCATCCAGAAAATATATCATATTCTAACGTGGGAAGAGACGATCATCTCCATGTGTGATGGAACCCTCTTTCTCGTCTCAGCCCAGAGCCGAGGTCATAGAAGAGCAAGCTCCTATTAGGATAACTGCTCCACGCACAATCCCTGTTTTTATATTCTCACTTTAAGACGAGTCAATTAATCAAGAAGCCAGCATCCGAAATAAGTGACTAAAGAAAAGCAAAATAAAGCAAGTCAATTTGTCTAGCACATTATGTAGGCTACACATTACGTAGTCTACACAAACCCTTACAAATGCATGAACAAAGATAAAATGGAACATAAAGTGAAAGGAATAAATCATACATTAATAAGGTAGTGATTATATAAAAGTTTGTATGTGCTTTATTCCATGTCATTTTACTTTATATGAGGCTACTTATTATTATAATTGTGGTTCTTGTTACTAAGGCTGTTATGAATGTTTTTTTTCCTTATTTGCAAATCAAGTATTCTACATTTTTTGGACGTTGGTTTACACGGTCTCGACCAGACATGAGTTTGGTCGTAAGGATACAACAAAGACCCAAGTAAAGACGTTTATGTGGCTAGAGGATGTTGATTACATGGGCTGATTTGAAAGTTATGTCATTTGAAGTCCATTTCATGCTTGTTGTTTCAAAGATATGTCTTCAAAGAAGATGTCTTGTCAACTTCCATGTATGAAATCAATCTCAAAATGTGCTCTTTCTCCCTGCATTAAGATAATGAATTACATTTTAGTAGTACACTTCCATTTTCATCATTTCAATTCCAACTTAAATTTGGGGGGATTTATGATTGGGGAATGTGAGGGCCAATCAATGGCCTCAATGCCTTTGTCATCCAGAAAATGCCGACACGCTCCTGCCACATGAGGCTGGGCATTGTCCTGCACCAGGAGGAACCCAGAACCCAGTGCACCATCGTAAGGTCTGAGGATTTCATCCCGGGTACCTAACAGCAGCCAATAGAGGACATGACCATTATGGCGTTCTTTGGCAGATGAAAACGGAGCTGCATGGTGCTGGACTGTGAACACAGGTCCCACTAGAGGACGTCAGACCCTTATGGAGTATGTCCTGGGAGACACAGCAAATCGTATTGCAGTGGCATGTATGGACGTGCCGATCTGGAGGATCTGGACAGCCTGTGCAACCTGAATAGGAGGCCTGCTACTAGGAGTGACAGGGACACTAGCAAAACGCCAAACTAGAGATGAATCGGTCAGTATTCACAATTGCTTGTGCTTTACAACCGTACAAAATTGATATCCCTGAATTGTAATTCACTTGGTGTTATAATGTGTCGATTAGGTGTTCCCTTAATTTTTTGGAGCAGAGTATGTACATGATTGTAATCAGAATTATAATACAATTAAAAGATACTCCTAATTCACTTGAAATAATGTGAGTATATTCTAAGTGTGCAATTTTTTTTTATTTCCAAATTTTTATTATATTAAACTAAAATATGAAATAATTGGTCCATTAAACACACTTAAGTATACAGATGTAGTCAAATTTGTTGGTACCTTTACTGCTCATTGAAATAATGCTTAATTTCCCATGAAAAGTGCTGTATCATGTACACTTGCATGCCTTTGGTATGTCATAGAATAAAGCAAGGGAGCTGTGTAAAAGGATGAATTATTAGATATTAGATAAAGATATTCTAAAATGGCCTGGAAACATTGAAGAAGACCCACTTTCGATAGAAAAACATGAAAAAGCAAGATTGGAATTTGTTTAAAGACACAATCATTCTGGGAGAATATCATTTGGAACAATGAGTCAAAAATGGAGCTGTAAGAAACATCAGCTCTATGTTCGCAGACAACAAAATTAAGCTTTTAAAGAAAATAACCCATACCTACATTAAAACACTGAGGAGGGTTGGTTATGAATTGGGTCTGCTTTGCTGCATCCGGCACAAAGTGCCTTGAATCTGTGCGGGGCACAATGAAATCGCAAGACTATCGAGGCATTCTGGAGCAAAACATACAGCCCAGTGTAAAAAAGCTCTGTCCCAGTCGCAGGTCCTCCAACAGGATAATGACCCAAAACACACAGCTAAAATCACCCAAGAATAGATAGAAATTAAACATTGGACTATTCTATAGTGGCCTTCTATGAGTCCTGATCTGAATGCTATTGAACATCTTTGGAAAACGTAAACCTACAGTCTGGAGAAAGCACCCATCAAACTTGAAACAGCTGGAGCAGTTAGTTGAGCAAGAGTGGGCCAAACTATCTGTTAACAGGTGCAGAAGTCTCATTGAAAGCTACAGAAAACGTTTGATTGCAGTGATTGCCTCTAAAGGTTGTGCAACTAAATATTATGTTATGGTTCCCATAATTTTTGTCCATGCCATTTTCATTTGTTTTATTATTAACAATATTATGTTGAATAGAAAATCAAAAGCAAAGTCAAAATGTTATTAAATAGAGAATAAACAATGGTGGATCCCAATCTCTTTTGTCAAGTTATTTCAGAGAAAATAGCGTATTCAAAATTTTTTGTGCAACAAATTTGACCATGTCAGTACATGCTACCATTTACATACTATTCTGTGCTCTGAAGTACAAAATAGATCCGTACACAATAATCCACAAAGTATACAGAAAAATGGAAAATAGTGTCATAAAATAGGATCTCTGCACTATAAAGATCAATGTAATAGCATCTTTGTATGAACATATTTTGATAGTTCGACCTTCATCAGTGCATCATGATGCTGCATTGATCCTGAGTGTGGAGATCCTTCATTTATAACATGTTTTAATTAAACGTGTTAAATCAATTTTCTAAAATGTTTGTACACCCTCGGTATAACCACCCTCCCTGGACATGTTGACTGATCTGTGGCGTTAAAACTACACTTCTTGACAGCAGCTGTAACAGAAAAAAAGAGCAAGGCATAAACAATGAAAAATACATTTAGCAATACGCCTTTGAAACTGTATCAAAGTAATCACCCTATAAATTACATCACCCTATTTTTTTATTAGCATTAGTGAGCACATGATTGTTTCAATGTAATTAATTGGTTACCATTCACAATGGCATATATGGTGCATTTCTGGAATCCACACTTGTCGCACTGGGCTTCTCTCCATAATATCCAGTGGGGAGAACAAGTATTTGATACACTGTCGATTTTGCAGGTTTTCCTACTTACAAAGCATGTAGAGGTCTGTATTATTATTTTTATCATAGGTACACTTTAACTGTGAGAGACGGAATCTAAAACAAAAATCCAGAAAATCACATTGTATGATTTTTTGTAATTAATTAGCATTTTATTGCATGACATAAATATTTGATCACCTAACAACCAGTAACAATTCCAGCTCTAACAGACCTGTTAGGTTTTCTTTAAGAAGCCCGCCTGTTCTCCACTCATTATCTGTATTAACTGCACCTGTTTGAACTTGTTACCTGTAGAAAAGACACCAAGACAAGAGAGCTGTGTAAGGACATCAGGGATAAAATTGTAGACCTGCACAAGGCTGGGATGGGCTACAGGACAATAGGCAAGCAGATTGGTGAGAAGGCAACAACTGTTGGTGCAATTATTAGAAAATGGAAGAAGTTCAATATGACGGTCAATAACCCTCGGTCTGGGGCTCCATGCAAGTACTCACCTCAAGGGGCATCAATGATCATGAGGAAAATGAGGGCTCAGCCCAGAACTACACGGCAGCACCTGGTCAATGATCTGAAGAGAGATGGGACCACAGTCTAAAAAAAAAACATTAGTAACACACTACGCTGTCATGGATTAAAATCCTGGGAGAAGGTCATGTGGTCTGATAAGACAA
Source organism: Novumbra hubbsi (assembly GCA_016801125.1). Lineage (NCBI taxonomy): Eukaryota > Metazoa > Chordata > Actinopteri > Esociformes > Umbridae > Novumbra > Novumbra hubbsi. Next base: position 6,919 of record JACXGK010007498.1, on the reverse strand, counting down.
AAATAGAGCTTTTTGGTCTAAACTCCACTCGCCGTGTTTAGAGAAAGAAGAAGGATGAGTACAACCATGCCAACCATGAAGCATGGAGGTGGAAACATTATTCTTTGGGGATGCTTTTCTGCAAAGGGGACAGGACGACTGCACCGCATTGAGGCTGAGGATGGATGGGGCCATGTATCGCTAACAACCTCCTTCCCTCAGTAAGAGCATTGAAGATGGGTCGTGGCTGGGTCTTCCAGCATGACAACGACCCGAAACACACAGCCAGGGCTGTGGCTCCGTAAGAAGCATCTCAAGGTCCTGGAGTGGCCTAGCCAGTCTCCAGACCTGAACCCAATAGAAAATCTTTGGAGGGAGCTGAAATTCCGTATTGCCCAGCGACAGCCCCGAAACCTGAAGGATCTGGAGAAGGTCTGTATGGAGGAGTGGGCCAAAATCCCTGCTGCAGTGTGTGCAAACCTGGTCAAGAACTACAGGAAACGTATGATCTCTGTAATTGCAAACAAAGGTTTCTGTACCAAATATTAGGTTCAGCTTTTCTGATGTATCAAATACTTATGTTATGCAATAAAATGCAATGGATTTTTGTTATAGATTCCGTCTTTTACAGTTGAAGTGTACCTATGATAAAAATTACAGACCTCTACATGCTTTCTGCAAAATTGGCAGTGTATCAAATACTTGTTCTCCCCAGTGTATCTGGTCAGTAGGTAATTGGATAAACAAAAACATCGATAAATATACCAATCTCATGTCCAAATTCTACATTTTTATTGAAGTGCACACTAATTCAATATCTTGCATAAATATAAAAAAGCATGGGATTAACATTCAACATAGGATACAAGCATATACAGATAGTATTGAAAAGTTACTGAGTAAAGGCATCACGAATATTTGTGCAGTCACAGATGTTTAGAAATACCGTAAGTTACGTATTTAGCACACAGATAAAAACTATAAACAATACACAGTCCAAAATGAGTCTTTCATTGATCATGCAGATCCAGCGACATACACGTATCTACTTTAAATGAATGCAATATTTTAATATTTCCACACAAAAAGAAAAAAACATTAGTGCTCCTCTTCAACATTCATTTGGGATTTAGGTATTCGGCTATGCAACAAATTTCCATGTTAACAATAGCCAAAGTTTAAGGTTTAGAAATTTAATTTTTTAAAGTAAAATATCCCTTTAACTGTGCTGTTCTTACGTCGAAAACAATTACTAGGACCTGAGGCGATTAGACAGCATCCTTTCTATAACAAAAATACAATGTACCGGGATGAGTTGCGTACTAACTAATGTATCCTTCGTAGCTCTTGGCCAGAAAAACAAATATTACAATGGTTTTTAACACATAAGCAGCATCCTAAAGCAGGCACACATACAGTGGCAAGAAAAAGTATGTGAACCCCTTGGAATTAACTGGTTTTCCAGGGTAATTTGCCATAACATTTGATCGGATTCTCACAATAATAGAAGAACACAATGTGCTGAAGCTGAAAACATACAAACAATTAGAATTTGTTGTGTCTGTACACATCAAACATTCACAGTGCTGGAGAAAAAAGTAAGTCAACCCTTGGAGACAATAGCTGGTTGAACCTCCTCTGGCAGCAATGACATCAAGCAAGGACTTTTGGTATCTCTGGCTCAGACCTGCACAACGTTCAAGAGTTATTTTTGACCATTACACTTTACAAAATTGCTTCAGCTCAGACATACAGTGCATCTGAAAAGTATTCACAGTGCTTCACATTTTCCACATTTTGTTTTGTTACAGCCTTATTCCAAAATGGAATCAATAAATTTTTTTCCTAACAATTCTACAAAGAATACCCCATATTGACAAAGGGAAAAAGATTTTCATATTTGTTATAGATTTGCAAAAATTAAGAATGAAAACATGTACATAAGTACTCACAGCCTTTGCTCAATACTTTGTTGAGACACCTTTGGCAGCAATTACAGCATCAAGTCTTTTTGAGTATGATGATACATGATTCATACATATTTTTTGTCAGTTTCTCCCATTCTTCTTTGCAGGACTTCTCAAGCTCCAACAGGTTGGAAGGAAGTGTTGATGCACAGCCATTTTTAAAATTCTCCAGAGATGTTCAATCGGGTTCAAGTGTGGGCTCTGGCTGGGCCACTCAAGGACATTCACAGAGTTGTCCCGAAGCCACTCCTTTGGCTGGTGCATTGCTGGTGCATTGTGGGATCGCTGACTCGCTGACTCTTTCGGACGCCAAACGAGCTACTCGCACCTGAACAGTCGACACTAAGTACCATCATGCCTTCTCACTGTAGCTGCTGTAATTTTAACATGGAGGAGAACTATCGTCTTGAGGTTAAGATAGCAAAGTTAGAGGCTCGGCTTCAGACGCAAATGTCAGGCAAGGATTACGTAGAAACGGATACAACAGCGACAGTGCCACCAGGCAGAAACGTTAGCGTTGTTAGTCCCTCGGCACAGCCCCTGCAGCCAAGCAATAACTTTCTCTTGGTAACTGGGAAGAAATGCCGCAGACCAGTTATACCTGGGTCCCTGCTAGAGCCGACCAAGATTTTCAACAGGTTTTCCCATCTGGATTTGGAGTCAAGGCCCGAGCCGTCGTCGGAGGGGAAATGATCGGCAGGTGGCCCGGAAAAACTTAAAACGCTAGTCATCGGCGATTCCATTAGCCGCAGTATTAGACTAAAGAATCAGCCAGCGATCGTACACTGTTTACTAGGGGGCAGATCCACCAACGTAGCTGCAAATCTGGGGTTGGTGCTAGCGAAGTCTGAAACTGGCAAGTATAGGGAGATAGATAGAGATAGAGATATTGTTATTCACTTTGGCACCAACAACGTTAGCATGAAGCAGTCAGAGGTTACGAAGCAGAACATAGCATCAGTGTGTAAACTAGCTAGAAAGATGTGTCGGCATCGAGTAATTGTCTCTGGCCCCCTCCCAGCTAGGGGTAGCAACGAGCTTTACAGCAGACTCGCGCAACTCAATCGCTGGCTGAAAACGGAGTTCTGCCTGTCGCAGGAGTTAGAGTTTGTAGATAACTGGCTCTCTTTTTGGGACTCTCCCAGAAATAGGGTCAGGCCTGATCTGCTGAAGAGTGACGGACTCCATCCTAGCTAGAGTGATGCTCTCCTTTTGTCCAGGAACATTGACATGAGTCTCACTCCTATAGCCTCACCATGAGATAGGGTGCAGGTCAGGCAGGCATAGTGGAGTCTGCAGTACACGGACTTGCTCCTGCATATCTCTCTGAAATGATCCAGCCATATATACCTACACGTAACTTAAGATCGCAAGATGCAGGCCTTCTGGTCATACCTAGAATTTCTAAACAAACAGCTGGAGGCAGGGCTTTCTCACATAGAGCTCTGTTACTGTGGAATAATCTGCCAATTACGTTTAGAAATGCAGACTCTGTGGCAATTTTTAAGTGTCTACTAAAGACGCATCTTTTCAGCATGGTTTTTGACTAGTGTAGCCTGGCCCAGGGGTTGAAGGTGACCGGAATGGCTCGATAATGTCCACCCTTGCTGTCTTGCTAGGTGGGCTCACATCTCCACTGGGATACCTGCTCTCCAATGCCACTTGAGGGCGTAGTCACTGGCTTGCTGCTGTCTGTCCTTTGCGCCCCTCGAGCATTTGAAATAAACTATGCTGGCAATACTCGGCCCTCATATAGGGTGGTTGCGGTTAGTCGATGTCCCTTTGGCTGATGCCTGGTATTGTGGGTGGATTGATTTCTTGCCTGTTGGGTCCTGTCCGAGGCCTCCCTTGGATAGGGCCACAGTGGCACTGGACCCCCCTGTCTCAGACAAAAGTTTTTATGCTTCTATATTATTGTGCCGGGGGAGCAGGGCTAGTTCTCCTCCATAACTCTATGTTCTTGTCCTTAACTCAAAGGAAAGCACTCTTTAACAACTCTTCTTGTCTCCTGTTGCGATTCAACTTAGAAAGACGTGAGGTCTCGGCCTACACCTGTGGAGTACCAGGCCCAGAAGACCTTGTCCAGAGCCCTCCTGGTTTTGCTGCAGAAGAAGCAAATGCCTGACGATTGCGGCTGCCACCAGGCTGTACCCCTAATCAACCCACCCTGGACTGTTCCTGTCCTGCCAATCTGATCATGCTTGTCACCTAGATCAGGCATTTTAGACTCTGGACACAGCTCATGTGAATTTATTAATTATTTGCAGTATTCTTAAACATCACCCTGCACAGCCACAAGAGGTATGGCCACCCCTTTGAGCCTGGTTCCTCTCTAGGTTTCTTCCTAAAATCCAGCCCCCATAGGGAGTTTTTTCTAGCCACCGTGCTTCAATCCTGTTGTTGCGTGCTCACAGGTGTTTTTGTAAAAGCACTTTGTGACAACTGCTGTTGTAAAAAGGGCTTTATAAATACATTTGATTGATTGATTATCTTGGCTGTGTGCTTAGCGTCGTTGTCATTTTGGAAGATGAACCTTCGCCCCAGTCTGAGCGTTCTGGAGCAGGTTTCCATTAAGGATGTCTCTCTACATTGCTGTATTCATCTTTCCCAACCAGTCTTCCAGATACAGCCACTGACAAACAGCCCCAGAGCATGATGCTCCCACCACCATGCTTCGCTGTGGGAAGGGTATTGGCCAGGTGATGAGTGTTGCCTGGTTTCTTCTAGACATGATGCTTGGTATTCAGGCCAAATAGTTCAATCTTTGTTTCTTTAGACCAGAGAATTTTGTTTCTCTGTTGCTTTTTACTTAGGTGCGGCTTCCGTCAGGCCACTCTACCATACAGGCCTGATTGGTTGAGTGCTGCAGAGTTGGATGTCCTTCCCGAACGTTCTCCTCTCTTTACTGAGCATCGCTGGAGCTCTGAATTATTGGTCACTCGGTTTCGCCGGGCGGCCAGCTCTAGCAAGAGCCCTGGTGGTTCCAAACTTATTGACGATGGAGGCCACTGTGCTTATTGGGGCCTTTAATGCTGCAGAAACGTTTCTGTACTGTTCCCCAGGTTTGTGCCTTGATACATTCCTGTCTCAGAGGTCTGCAGACAATTCCTTGAACTTCATGACTTGGTTTGTGCTCTGACATGCACTGTCAACTGTGGGACCTCATATAAACAGGTGTGTGCCTTTTTAAATCATGTCCAATCAACTGAATTTACCACAGGTGGACTCCAATCAAGTTGTAGAAACATCTCAAGGATGACCAGTGGAAACGGGATGCACCTGAGCTCAATTTTGAGCGTCATGGCAAAGACTGTGGCATGGCAAAAAAAAAATCACATTATCATTATGGGGTATTGTGTGTAGAATTTTGAGGACAAATTAATTTAATCAATTTTGAAATACCCCTGGAACATAACAAAATGTGGAAAAAGCAAAGCGCTGCGGATACTTTTTCGGATGCACTGTATTTGTAGGATGATCAGCTCTATTGAGGTAATTCCACAGCATTTCTATCGGGTTAAGGTTTGGGCCCTGACTGGGCCTCTCCAAATGGCGCATTTCCTTTTTCTGAAGCCGGTCTGTGGTGGATTTACTTCAATGCTTAGGGTCATTGTCCTGCTGTCTCACCCAACTTCTACTAAGCTTCAGCTGGCGGACAGCCACATTGATATTATCCTGTAGGATATTTTGGTAAATAAATTTTCGGGCCACAAAGCAAGCCCACATCATGATGTATCCTCCACCTTACTTCACAGCAAGGGGTCATGTTTTCTTGTTGGTGAGCTGTGCCCTTTTTGCGACATACATAGTGTTGAGTATTCTTCCCAAACAATAAAAATTTTGTTTCATCAGTCCACAAAACATGTTCCCAGTAGCATAACTTCATGCATGCAGTTATGTTTTTCTCGGAGAGGAGCAGCTTTGTCTGTGGTTTTCTGCCATGGACACCTTGCCTGTTCATAGACCTATGTATAGTAGCCAATTCCAGTGACGTCTTCAAGCTTTTAGCTGTTACTTTTGTGTTCTTTTTTTACCTCATTGAGGATTCTGCGTTGTGCCTTTGGAGACATCTTGGCTGGACGCCCACTTGTAGGAAGAGAAGCCTCAGTACTACGCCGTCACCATTTATAGACAACTGTCGACTGATGGATGCCTAAACATTTTGAGATTGTTTTGTATCCCTTTCCAGCCTTGCAGAACAACTACTTCTCAATGCTCAGGGGGTGTGTTCAACATCGACATGAGAAATTATAATTGTTTGATATCAGCATAAGCACATCATGTTTACTATTGTGTCTACTATTGTGACTTGGATGAGGATCAGATCACATTTTATGGCAAATTACTGCAGTTAATTCCAAGGGGTTCACATACTGTTTCTTGCCAATGTATACTCTTGAGCACAAACAAGAGCAGACATTTTCCTCTAGTATCTGCACAAGCTGAACCTACTGGAATCCAGGTAGAGTTTAGTTTTGTGCATCGTTTATGTTATTGTGAGAGTATTACTAAGCAGTCCATGTATAACTATCACAATCATTAACAGACAGAAGTATAGTAAATCATAGGTAAATGATTGCCATACCAAGCCCGTGCACAAACCCTATATTGTTCAGTGGGATAATATTGATTAATACCAGCGGTCTGTGAAATTATCGTATGGGTTATGGGTCATTTTAAGATCAAGTTTGATATTTAGCGGTTTTTACTGCATAACATTGAGAAGTTTTCGTTTTTAGTTTCAAGGGTGTGCAAAATGCTACCTTGTATTGCTAAAAGTGGTAGTAAAGCTAGCATAAAGAAATCAGTAGTGGTAGTCAAAAGGCTTATTTATATACCCTACTTTGCAAGTAATGCAAGATCGCTACAGTACTGTTTATGCAGTGGTAATAAAATGGCACTGACTTCGACCATGAGACTTACTTTGTCAAAAGGAGGGCTGAAGTTAAGTGGTGGGGGTGGGTGGGTACAGA
>JACXGK010007497.1:0-25151 GCA_016801125.1 Novumbra hubbsi | reverse complement strand
GTACATTATTGTGTATATGACTGTACATTTTCACTGTATATTATTGTGTATATGACTGTGCATTTTCACTGTACATTATTGTGTATATGACTGTACATTATTGTGTATATGACTGTAAATTTTCACTGTACATTATTGTGTATATGACTGTGCATTTTCACTGTACATTATTGTGTATATGACTGTACATTTTCACTGTACATTATTGTGTATATGACTGTACATTTTCACTGTACATTATTGTGTATATGACTGTACATTTTCACTGTACATTATTGTGTATATGACTGTACATTTTCACTGTACATTATTGTGTATATGACTGTACATTTTCAAACACTTTACCTGTCCTAGATCTGACAAATGTGTCTGCGAGGTAGATTATGTCTGAGGAGTAGTCTAGGACAACCCACAAAGTGGTGAACGTTTCCTGGAGTTCATTAAAACACGCTCTGTGGGAATACAACCAATTAACATTCAAGAACAAAAATAAGACCCGTACAAAAACACAACAAACTTTCAAATACAAAAATATATAGAAATGCCATATTTTATATCTGTGTAACATGAACAATTGAAGGAACATTACGTAAACGGTAATTAAACGACAACAGACCTGGTGATAATCAACAGCAGGTTGTAGAAACATGGTGCTGCAATGATGGTGAGCCATCTGTAGTATTTGTCTGCTGATGGGTCCATGATCCAAATCTCCTTCCTAAACATTGACTTCTTATTAATTGTGATGCATTGTCTTTAAACATACAATATTAAAAAAGTGTTTAGTAGGTAATTGCAGACATCATACATTGGTCTCTACGGTTCTTTACGGTTACACTTATGCACTTGTAAAACAGCCACCGTATTTAATGTTAATAGTGCTGAAATCCAGAATATGTAAATCAAAAACATTCTGTGTAATTCCTGACACAACATAGTGTTACAGATGGATCTGTCATACTTTCTGTGTACTTCCTGACACCCCATAGTGTTACAGATGGATCTGTCATACTTTCTGTGTAATTCCTGACACCCCATAGTGTTACAGATGGATCTGTCATACTTTCTGTGTAATTCCTGAAACCCCATAGTGGTACAGATTAACCTGTCATACTTTCTGTGTAATTCCTGACACCCCATAGTGTTACAGATGGATCTGTCATACTTTCTGTGTAATTCCTGAAACCCCATAGTGGTACAGATTAACCCGTCATACTTTCTGTGTAATTCCTGACACCACATAGTGTTACAGATGAATCCGTCATACTTTCTGTGTATTTCCTGACATCCCATAGTGTTACAGATGGATCCTGACACCCCATAGTGTTACAGATGGATCCTGACACCCCATAGTGTTACAGATGGATCTTGACACCCCGTAGTGTTACAGATAGATCCGTCATACTTACGGTGGCTCCTCCTTCTTCTTCTCCTCTTTCTTTACTTCTTTCTTCTCTTCTTTCTTCTCCTCTTTTGTCTCCTCTTTCTTCTCCTCTTTTGGGTCCCCATCTTTCTTTTCATCTTTTTCTCCTTCATCTTTCTTATCCTCCTCCTTTTTCTCATCTTTCTTTATTTCGTCCTTCTTGTCATCTTTTTTGCTATGGATAATGGATGTTTATTTCTCACAAACTATTGGCTGTCTATTGACAGGCTAGTGGCAGTGTATATGACACTATTGGTGGACTAAAGGTTGGGGGACTATTAGTGGACACTCGATGGACTAAAGGGGAACTATTAAATTACGATAGGAGTTTGTGGAAAAGCCACAGTGTAAGACTAACAAGTTGTAACAGATAGGGAATGTATGTTGACGTGAAAATGCTGGTTATCTGATAGCCCACCAGGTGGCAACACCACTCCATGTTCATGTTCACCATACAGTCCTCAATAACTTCCTCTCATGTCTTTACACATTATATGAAATGGTATAGGTCAAACATTTTCAGGAGGGGTAATGGAGTGTTTTCTGAATGTAGGGACATATTCATTTAAACCTGCCATTGCAATGTTTACAAGATGTCTATATTTTTTAATACATTAGATATGTATACAAAATTGTACCTGTAAAGGTGAGGAATTATTTCATACAGTGCCTAAGGCCGGTTTGGGAGTATTTGTAATTTTTATACAGGTCCCTATACTCGTCTGGGAGGAGTTGTAGTTTTTTAATACTCCCCTCGAGTCTGGGAGTGGATACAAGGTAAACACTGGAATGTAGGTTTGATTGTTTTAAGCCATTGTTTTAATCCAAGCTTTGCCTTGTTAAAATACAATAAAACCTGTAACCTGTAAAAGGTCAGTGACCTTTTAAGGTGCGTTGATGTTAAAGCCCATTTAGAGCAGATATCTACATAGGCAACAACTGAACTAGCAGAAGGTCTAACTATTCATAACCACACATTCCTATCAACAATCATCCTGACAGAAGAAAACATCTGTGTCTCTGCAACTACAAACGTCTAGTATTTTACGTTGATCCAAACTGCCACAGATGCTGCCATAGACAGAAGGTCTATATATAGGTCTTATATATACTAATATATACACATACTGTACATACATATATATCCACATCAGATATTGATATGGCTTTACAATATATCTATGTCTCTGAAACTACCGATGCACAGGGTTACGTCTAACTATCTGTAGGGCAACTACTTAGTCTATCCTCTGTTTATAGCTGCGTGTGTTATAGTTGTCCACTTACTCATCTGTATTGTTGCACTTGTTCATATTGTACATAGCCAGCGGCCATTGGCTGACTTGGCTTGAGGAGAAAACAAGGACAGGTTTGTACAGGGTTAGTTGTCGTACATACCAGGATATGACACTGATATAAATTGCCATTGCGGATGAAAGCTTTGAAGTTATTTTGCATCATTTAATCAAAACGTCAATAAAGAAATATTTCTTAGGCTGGCATTGAGTTCTTGTTCCATGGGTTTGTCCCAATGATATGTCACATGACGCTGGCTGCAGGAGTTAGCAATGCAACAAGTGGAATTGACTGCACCAGAAACCTGCTTTTCCCGGCGGCCTGAGTAGGTACAAATGTGAGGAGAACCCTTGGCCTTACGATGGACACTTGGTTTTTCAGTTCAAACATTTCAAACGTTTCCTTTTTAAAAGAACTATTTAGGAGCCTTTATTTTAACACGTGTGTTTACAAGTTGCATGAGTATGGATATCATTCTTTAAATTCTGAGTTTTTTTATCCCAGAATCAGAACAAAATACGCAGAAAATCCAGGAATTCCCCTCCCAAAATGTCCGGAAAAATCCAGAAATGTCTCGATAACCCAGCAATGTCTTGATAACCCAACAATGTCTTGATAACCCAGTAATGTCTGGATAATTCGGAAATGTCTGGATAACCCAGCCATGTCTTGATAACCCAATAATGTCTGGACAACCCATCAATGTCTGGATAACCCAACAATGTATTGATAACCCAGTCATTTCTGGATAACCCAGCAATGTCTTGATAACCCAGCAATGTCTGGACAACCTAGCAATGTCTGGATAACCCAACAATGTCTTGATAACCCAGTAATGTCTGGATAATTCAGAAATGTCTGGATAATCCAGCCATGTCTTAATAACCCAACAATGTCTGGATAACCCAGACATTTAGAATAAATTAATAGAATGTTTGTTATTCATTGTAAGCACTACCTTCTCCAGAACAGACTTACTTTCTATTGCGCACTCTGTCAGGGTATCTCAGGGACGATGCGTTACTTTCTCTGCTGGAAGCTTCTCTGAGCTCAGGGCCTCTGAGGCGCTCCAGGAAGGAGTCAGGCCTCTCTACCTGGCGGTGCATCCTGTGAGACACCCAGGTCCGCAGCATGAACAGGAAGTGAGAAAGCCTACACAGTCAGCGGAGAGTAAAATAACATACTATAATATTGCACTTCTGCTGGAGGAGCCTCAAATTGTAGCCTACTCGTTATATGGAGCACTACTTCTAACCGGGGCCCATTGTACAGTAGTGAACTACGTAGGGAATGGGGTGCCATTTTGAATGCAACCCCACTTTATAAATAGACGATGTAGTTCTGTTGTGGCTAAGTGGGCAGTGTTGGCTGATCGTGGGAATATAATCTGTAGATCCATGATCTGGAAATAACAATGGACAGTAAGACAATAGACGAGAATGTGGACAATGGAGTCAAGATGTCATTTTGAAATGGCATAAACATCGACATGAGACATAAATAAACGTGTACATATAGGCTTGAATCACACAATGACCATGACTGACACAGTAAGCTGAGGCTTCTGGGAGTTGCCGTACCTGGCCAGGACCCCTGACCCAGTAAAGGAATCTCTGGGGGACACGGTGTGCTGGCTGGTTAACCCTGAGACTGCCCCCTGCATCCCTAAAGAGCTGTCCTCACACTCCGAGAATACTCTGGAGAGAGGAGGACGGAGGAGACAGAAACAGTGCAGAGAGTGAAGAAAAAGAGGAGAAAGGAGAAAGAGGGTTGGAGTTTGTCAACAGTGAAGAGACAATTAAAGCCTGAAGGCCTGTTTGTTCGTAGCCTGAAGGCCTGTATGTTCGTAGCCTGAAGGCCATTATGTTCCTAGCCTGAAGGCCTTTATGTCCCAAGCCTGAATGCCTTTATGTTCCTAGCTTGAAGGCCTTTATGTTCCTAGCCTGAAGGCCTTTTGGTTCCTAACTTGACGGCCTGTATGTTCCTAGCCTGAAGGCCTATATGTCCCAAGCCTGAAGGCCTGTTTATTCCTAGCCTGAAGGCCTGTTTGTTTCTAGCCTGATGGCCTTTATGTCCCAAGCCTGAAGGCCTTTATGTTTCTAGCTTGAAGGCCTTTTTGTTTCTAGCCTAAAGGCCCTTTATGTACCTAGTCTGAAGACCTGTATGTTCTGAAGGCCTGTTTGTTCCACGCCTGAAGGCCTGTTTATTCCTAGTCTGAAGGCCTGTATGTTCCTAGCCTGAAGGCCATTATGTTTCTAGCCTGAAGGCCTGTATGTTCCTAGCCTGAAGGCCTGTTTGTTCCTAGTCTGAAGGCCTGTATGTTCCTAGCCTGAAGGCCATTATGTTTCTAGCCTGAAGGCCTGTATGTTCCTAGCCTGAAGGCCTGTACGTTCCTAGCCTGAAGGCCTGTAAGTTCCTAGCCTGAAGGCCTGTACGTTCCTAGCCAGAAGGCCTGTACGTTCCTAGGTTGAAGGCCTGTATGTTTCTAACCAGAAGGCCTGTATGTTCTGAAGGCCTGTATGTTCCTAACCAGAAGGCCTGTATGTTCCTAACCAGAAGGCCTGTATGTTCTGAAGGCCTGTATGTTCTGAAGGCCTGTATGTTCCTAACCAGAAGGCATGTATGTTCTGAAGGCCTGTATGTTCTAAAGGCCTGTGTGTTCTAAAGGCCTGTATGTTCCTAACCAGAAAGCCTGTATGTTCCTAGCCTGCTTGTGTTATCATGCCACATTCTTGTCATGGATGGAACAAAAAGTTTTTCTCTGTATATATTAATTACAAACAATGGTAAATAGAGCAATGTAGATCTTGGTTGGTATGTTCCTGGCACAACAACTTGAATTAATTTAAAACATTTGGATTGGTCATCAAAGATTCTGTGCTTAACTCTAACCTGGATGTTCCGTTCTCCAGAGAGACCAGATCGTCATCTGGCGTACGGAGTGATGGCCGTTGCCTGGTTGTTGCTGGGTAAGACTGCTCTGTGCAGATCTTTGCCATGATGACTCCTTGGGTTTTGTTGTCCAGGGGCCTCCAGCCTCTGAACAAAACACTCTGGAGGGTAGAGGTTAAAAGTTATGAATGCAGTATGTCACAGAGAGCAGCAGTAACAGTTGGAATTTTTTTTCTGAAAGCTTGGTGGTGGAATTTCCAGATTTTCACTTTTGTTTTCTATGCAAGAATCTGGCATTTTTCAAATATGACCTCTAGAAGACCTGGACATTATCGGAAGTCATTTAATTCCTGTGTAGGAGCACAGCCACATTTATTCCACCCCATGTCTGTTCATGTCTGTTCCACTCTGAGAGGCTGTTCGTGTCTGTCCCACTCTGGGAGGCTGTTCATTTCTGTCCCACTCTGAGAGGCTGTTCATGTCTGTCCCACTCTGAGAGGCTGTTCATGTCTGTCCCACTCTGAGAGGCTGTTCATGTCTGTCCCACTCTGAGAGGCTGTTCATGTCTGTCCCACTCTGAGAGGCTGTTCATGTCTGTCCCACTCTGAGAGGCTGTTCATGTCTGTTCCACTCTGAGAGGCTGTTTATGTCTGTCCCACTCTAAGAGGCTGTTCATGTCTGTCCCACTCTGAGAGGCTGTTCATGTCTGTTCCTCTCAGAGAGGCTGTTCATGTCTGTCCCACTCTGAGAGGCTGTTCATGTCTGTCCCACTCTGAGAGGCTGTTCAGTTTGTGCCCCACTCTGAGAGGCAAAGGAGTCTTGATGCTTGAGGAAAGGAGGTCACCTGTGTTGCAATGCCCAATCTTGTTCAGTGGGTGAGATGTTGGAGACGTACTCACTGACATCTTTTACATGCAGTAAATCTGGAATGTGATTACTTTCCCTTGATTCAGCCGCATGTCTGTCCACAGTATGCTGTGGTGGGCAGAACTATAGATCTACAAAAAATTACTGGCTTTTGGAAGCCCTGTTGTACTAACCCACCGAATCAGCATTCATTGGGACAATGCAAAACACGATCGGAGAGTGGAGCGGAACTTGGGGGGGCTCCTAAAAATACTTCCTGATTACGTCTTAAACACTAAACAGGATCATTTGCCAGAGCTGTGTCTGCTCAGCTACCCTTAAAAATAGATATCTGTCTGTAGGCTCCTACACGTCCATGCGTTATATCATTCTACATGTCACATGCATTTTATCTTTGATCAGTCCATCCACAGTCCAACAATCTCCAACCCTCTGGATTTCATGTACAACCTTGCTCTTGTACATCAGTCCTGCTGTAGATTTAATCCAACCCCACAGTCTAAAATTCGTCCATATGCTATTATTGTCATATACCTATATGGAAAAGTGGTCCAAACAACAGTTATTTCAAAAGGTTAAGACAAAACTTCTGTATCCCCCACAATATATTCAGTTCATCACCTCAAAGGACATGTTTACAATCCACATAATTGGAATAGACCAGAATTATTTCCCCCGTTATGTCACCAGGTCAGTGTGAAAACATTCTCATTTTCTGCAACGACCTGGAAGCCATTTGGGTCAGTAACCTCCCTCCCTCGGCCCATGATAACAGGTTATGAAAGGATGTGTGGCATGGCTGAGGTATACCTTTAGATATTTTCAAACCTCCCTTTAATAGATAAACGTTTATTTGGCCTACTGTAGGTTACATCCTTTGTACAGGAACATGTAGGGCAGAGGAGGACTGGAAAGATCATTCGTTTTTTATAAACACACCAAACAATTTTTCTCCCTTTGCTGGCCCTGATTATTAGGTACATAATGATGCACTTTAAACTAATATCTAATTTTAACAAAAACAGACATCAGGAACTCATCCCAATTGCCCCATGGCCAGTACGCCCCCAGCCTCTGAGTGTCTATTCTAGAATTGCACCTGAAGGACCACACCTGATGCTATATGGCTGAGGTAGATATTTCTGGAAATGTTTAACAAGATCATGGCCGGTTTAAAATAACCAGGTGATCGGCAATCGCTATGGCTAGGCCTACAGCAGATCACTAAAGCCCTCATTTCATAGAAATGCATCTCGAGTGACATTACGAAGTAATGTTCTGACATTGGCGCAGCACTCACGGTAAACGCAACTCATTCAGAAACAACTTTTAAATTGTAAAGTGCTGAACATTGCAATACAAATTGAAAAGATCCCCCTGTTCAAATGGCTGTTTGTGTCCTATGGGCCATAAAAAGTGCAAAACGTAGTAAATAGAGTGCTATTTTGAACACATCACATGAAAGGCATGCAGAGCGGCAGAATAAATTGTTTCTAATAAATCTGTAAATATATATATGCATAATGTATTATCCTAAGCATCCTTAAGCAATCTAAATGTTCAGTCTTATAGTGTGGGCGTTGGGATAGATGATATGTACACACAGAGACTTTACTGGATGATAGGAGAGTCTAGAGCCCACCCACTTACCCAGGTGAACAGTCATTGGTCTATTTTATTCACAAAAAAAGAGAATGATTATGTTACCAATTTTGACCTTATAGTGTAGAAACATAATAAAGGGAAAACCTGTTTTGGACTGCATTGGTTCTTGAAGCAGTTTTTTTATTATTTTGTATCCAATGAAAGATTATGATTTTGCAGTGGCAGACATTGTCCATGTGCAAGTGAGCATCCACTGTCCTAAAACAATATTTATTATGGAATATATATATATATAATATATAAATATAATATAATATATATATATATTATCAGGAAAGAGATACTAGTGTAATTAGTGTTGTTTCCAATGTGCTGACTAGTATCAACACACCACACTGTAAATTTGATTCACAAATATGGTATTATAACTGGGTAAATCTATTATTATTATTTTGAAGTTTGTAATCAGTCCAATTGCAAGCTTTGTTTTTAAATGCCTTTTTGTGTTTCAAATGTGTCGTTTTTAGAAATTATTTTCACTTCGGAATTCAAAAGGTGAGTTTTTTCCTAACAAGAATTATAAAGAAAATCTAAGAAAAGCATGCATACAGTATTCACACGTGTACTTTACGTTAATGAAGTTCATAGTGTAATATATGTTTTTAATTTATTTAGTAAGATAAACATATCTGTACATGTTTATTAGGGTTGAGGTCAGTTCCCTTTAAACTACAGTATTTATAAGGTAGACAAAACTCAAATTCCACATTATTCGTCACAAAATTCTTTCCTTTTGGATTTTAAATGGAATTGTCCATATGTTCTTTTATAGATTTACTGAAGGGCCTCTGGCTGATCTGATATGTGGTGTGGAGAGTCAGACACCGCTAGTGTGAACACGTGTACTTGGGGATTAAGGGTTAGTCAGGTAATACCGTTGCGTTAACCCCTGCTCAAGCAAAGCACTGATACATTTTGGACTTGCAAAGCAATATGTTCCCTCTCCAAAATATTTGCATCTTCGAGCAGTTTGTAGATTATAGTCCATGAGTTATCGCTAGGTTATTCAATTAACGGTGTGTTGTTTAACACAAGCTGCTGAAACCTGTGAACTATGATCTGGCACTCTCTGAAAACAATAACTACGTTTGAGAGACACTAACGCATCTACCGTTACATACTTTCAAAAGCATTTAGACTTGTCCGCTATAGCAACAGATGTGTACCCACCTGAATGTATCCTAGTCCCGGGCTCACACTGAGCTGAGCGAGTCGGCAGCACTTGTAGGACTAATTCCTCTAAAATTGACATTGCATAATTCCATTTTTTAAAAAGGAATCCTACGTCGTTTGGCCTTTCGTTTCTTTCTTCTTTAACGAAAAAAAATCATAATCCAGTTGTAAACAAAATAATACAGATTTTAACAATTGACTTTGGAAGCCCCTTTGTATGGTGTATAGCGCACCATAGATAGTGCGCGCTAATAGGGGCTCATGGAGCGCGCAGCCTTGTAAGGAGGCGGAGCCTAACTGTCTTCTAGCTCATGAATATGAAATAGAGCAAATATCTGGCCTTTTTTTTATTAAGGATGCCTATCTCTTAATATTTCCTTTTGAAGTCATAAATACTTTAAATTGTATTTCTTATTTTATTTTCCAGTCAGTATAAATTGACAACTAAAACAATGGACATAGCTCAATGGAATAATTATATTTTCCCTAAAGGATACTGTAACCTATCTCAAAATGTATTGCAAAGAACATCTCAACAAAAATCACTAAACGTTTTTTTTTTTTCATGGTTTGTGAATGTACCCTACCCTAAACCTAGCATTTGATACACACTTCCTGACCAATTATCTTTTGGGTGTTGTGGTCACAATATAATTGTTCATGGAACATTGTCGATGTTAACCGACAAAGTGTATCAAGGGAAACCAAACTCTATATAAATGCAGTTTATTTATCCTGAATAACTGCTATTAGAGCGGAGGGGAGGCCGCTCAGTTCTCCTCTACCACCTCACTGCCTCCTCCTGTGTTCCCCCTCTTAGACTCTATCGCACCTCCTTGCTGCGTGCCGGGGTTTATGTGCCGTGCTGTGTTGGATTGGCCCTCTCTGAGCCCTGCCAGGAGTACAAATACAAAAACACACAGGTCACAGCCACTCTGTCAGGTCCAGATAACTGCCTTAAGAGAGGGTCACACTATCGCCGATTCACCCTACAAGTACCTAGGAAGAGGAGTCTGTAAGAGGCTCATGCAGTGCTTACACCTGTATGACCAAAGTTATATTCTACCTTTGCCGCTTACACCGGGTACGAACCAGTGGCTGAATTGTGTGCGTGTAGCCTGTGGTGTTCAGCAGATCAACAGAGACCGGTAGGAATACAGTTGATCTCAGATCTATTCTGAGCCAGGACAGACTGACGTTTATCTGCCACGTACATCTGAGTGCAACACGTGCTGCTCTGTTCCTGGCCCAGCTGCCGCTTGCCCACGTCTTGTTCTCCGCACCTGACCGGTACCGGGCAGCCGTCCAGCTACGACAAAACAAGCAACTTCACCCCGTTCGCGTGTTGAGAATTCAAACTGTTTTCTGACAGTTCAGTCGTTGCAGCAGCACATGCGTTCCCGGAGACATCGACTCAGAACAACGGACCACACCAGACATCTGTCTTCATGGTAAACCAGATGGCCAGGAGCCGGACCCTTACGGTCCCAGGGACCCTTACGGTCCCAGGGACCCTGTGCCATCAACAGCATGCCAGTGGCGCATCACAACATCAGAGGGCCTAAGCAGCCTGGAGATTGAGCGGTCGCTGTAATCCCAGATTAGGCCTGAGCTCCCGCTGAGCCACCTGATGTCGCCAGTTGGCCTGTGCCACTTAGAGGGACGTGCTTCACTGAGCTAGCGTCACTGAGACGGATGAGAGTGCACTTCTCCCGTCTTGGTTTTAGATGTTGCGAAGAGGTTTCTGGGTTGTAGACTCAGTATGTTTCGGCTTCAACGCGGCTGACCAGACCCAATTTCACCTTCCGCCGTGGTGTGAAATGCACATGTTGAAGACTTCATCTTATAGACATTGATGCTCTGTCTGAACTCCTCCACGTTTACTGGATTTGCTGAACACAGAAAACCTTCCAATACATACAT
Organism: Novumbra hubbsi; assembly: GCA_016801125.1. Classification (NCBI taxonomy): domain Eukaryota; kingdom Metazoa; phylum Chordata; class Actinopteri; order Esociformes; family Umbridae; genus Novumbra; species Novumbra hubbsi. Next base: position 13,912 of record JACXGK010007497.1, on the reverse strand, counting down.
ATACACAATTGGTTGACCAGTGCCTAAAGGGAATAAGGGTTGTAGGTTTACCCAGAGCCTGCAGGTAGGGGGGTGCAGGTCCCTCTGCTGTGCCGTAGAACTGAACCACACCGCACAGTACATGGGTGGATTCACCGCACAGTACATGGGTGGATTCAGCGCACAGTACATGGGTGGATTCAGCGCACAGTACATGGGTGGATTCACCGCACAGTACATGGGTGGATTCACCGCACAGTACATGGGTGGATTCTGGAAAGTGATGTGTTTAACTACTTTCTGCTGAAGGTGCTGAATCTATAGTGGGTTGGAGGAGACCCATTAGTTAGTACGGAGAACATTCTACAAATGTTCTTAGTATGTTTAACCTTGTTTGCCTGGCCTATACCATCCAAATTGTACCTATAGTACCTATATTACATGAACCAGCAATGAAAATATTGACAGTAACAGTTACATTTAAACTTTGGTGCTACCTCCATTAATTTGTGATTTCATGAATTTTCTAGTCATAATTATACAATTGTAATGTAGATAGTATGGTATAGGTAGCCCAAAGCTATTAAACCTCAACCCCTTAACCCCTGACCATCTGCCAGTAGACTTGTCATCTCATCCACTTGTCCTTGTGTAGTCAGGGAAAGTGGTAACTTTATCCCAAGATGCATTGCTTCCCTTATCTGCTTCATCCTCTCCTCTCTAAGCAACAGCCAGGCAGCCGCTAGATTGTTGTTAATCTGAAGACAGATGGAAGTGGCTACCTACAGCAGCTGCCTAGACCTGGAGGGAAAGGGTGGGCAGACTCTAGCCTGGACCCAGACCTGCTTGTGCTGTCTCTGGACAATGGAGGTCCCTGATCTGGAAGCAGTCTTGACGTGGCAATGGGGAATCCAACAAAACACCCTTGCGCTGTTTCCCTCTACATCCTTGCTCTAAACCCCTCTTTACTACGCAGGTAGTCATTGGGAAGGCATGTTGCAGGCGATTCCTTATGTTGCATCCAATAGGTATGACACATCTATGCAAGCCAGGACAATGTGACTAGCAGGCCTGATGTGGCCTGTAAACCAGGAGTTACATATATAGTATTGATGCATGGTGGTGGGAGCATCATGTATGGGGATGCTTCTCAGTGAGCAGGACTGGGAGACTGGACAGGATTGAGAAGAGGACGAATGTCCCTGCAGAAAACCTAATCAAGACCACACAGGACCTCAGACTGGGGTGAAGATTCATCTTTCAACACAACAACGGCCCTTAGAACACAGCAAGGAACTTCTGTGAATGTTCTTGAGTGGCCCAGGCAGAGCCCAGACCGGAACCCTAATGGGCATAAACCATTGAACCGTATTGTTGTTCTACCTGGCACTATGTTATGAAAGAGTGTAGCATAGAGGTGGTGGGACCAGATCATACTGGCTCCAGTTATCTGTGCTGCTCTCTGTTTGTTTACGACACAATGACTGGGCACACTCCCTTCTCTCCCTCCTCTCCCTCTCCCACATCCTCCTACCCTCACTTTGACCCACTCCTGCCCTATCACAATCCCTCCTTCTCCGATACCCTGCGCGTGTATATTTCAAATGTGTACAATAACTGGATAACAAGGTAATATGTGTTGACAATATGAACAGAGAGAGACAGAGGGAGAGAGAGAGAGATGAAACAGTTGTCTTGTATAGAGTAGCGAATAAGAGGGCCGAATATATAAGAAAAAGATATTATCCTACATTGTCCTAATAATTAAGAACAAGATATTATCCTACAGAATCCCAATAATTAAGAACAAGATATTATCCTACAGGGTTCTAATAATTAAGAACAAGATATTATCCTACAGGGTTCTAATAATTAAGAACAAGATATTATCCTACAGAATCCCAATAATTAAGAACAAGATATTATCCTACAGGGTTCAAATAATTAAGAACAAGATATTATCCTACAGGGTCCAAATAATTAAGAACAAGATATTATCCTACAGGGTCCAAATAATTAAGAACAAGATATTATCCTACAGGGTCCTAATAATTAAGAACAAGATATTATCCTACGGCATATTATCCTACCAGGTCCCTGAGAACACATATTGTGTTGTCAGGATGAAGACTAAAGAACCCAATGGCCACTCTAACAGAGTTTAACTGTCCACATTGGAGAATCTGCCAGAATCCAGCAGCACACAATTGTGTCCCGAGTGCCGGTCTGTTTGTGCTCCTTGTCACTCAAAACAATGACATCAATGCCATTGGCAGGAAAACAAAGAGATCAGGGGTCCGGCCGACACAATGGATTTCAACATCCAGCCCGGTCCAGTCCATTCTGGTTTAGCGCTCACCTTGTCTGCTGCTGGGCCAGGTGTTTGTGGTGTCAGTTCCAGATCTGTCATAATGTAGTGGTTCTGACCCATCTTCATCGTGTCACACCTGGGAAACATGCAGAATGGTACCGGAGGTCTGGGAACACTCAAACCAACGAAACCAGTGGTGTGTCAATATCGACACCAGCAGAACCAGTCGAGGGGGAACACTTGTAGCAACAGAACCAGCGGACCGTTTGAAAATCATATAAATAACACTTAATAAGTATCCCTGCAATCGTTCAGATATGTTCAAGTTATAACTTGGTGCCTGCAATGGTGAGGACATCACTACATTAAAACAAGACTGTGATCGGAAAGAAATCCATTAACATGAAGCCCTTAACGAGGGATGAGACGGTCAGAAGTGGGCCTGAGTGTGTCCTCTAGAACCACAGTGGCACACAGACGCCCGGGTTGGTCTGCGTTCTCTGGCAGCATTGCGGATCCTCTGGTCCTGATTAGTTTCACTGCTAATCAGTCTAAAGGCACCCGTTACCTACAAGGCCCACTACTGAAGAGCCCACCGGGGTCAGCGGTAGTGTACTGCATTGCAAATAGGGCGCCATTTGGGCCCCGACCCAGCTGCGGCCCCTTGTGCCTCGTCACGGCTGGGTTTGAGGACAGGGGCACCGGTTTATCGGTGGCTTCCGTGCGACAGGGGGTTGTTATGGCAACCTATGGGGGACACAGCAAGGTTGATGTTGTTGAGCACCTGCCGTCCCACAGAGTGCCTTACTGCAGAATCTCCCAGCTCAGAAGGGGGTGAGGATGGGAGGGGGGGCAGAAGATAATGTGCGTTGGATATTGTCTCTGACTATCTGCAATAAGCTCTATCTTCACCTCTAGCAGAAGACCATAGAATAGTCTAATGCCACGGAACAATCAGGGAAAGGAGTTCATAGACTACTGATGTAGACCACCATCACCCTCCTCCCATTCACACTGTGTCCTCCTCTCATCCTCACTGTATCCTTACAGAGACACATTGCAGAGATGTTATCACTGAGGAACAACCTCATTATGTATGAGAGACACTTCCTCAGTGTCCTTACAGAGACACATAACAGAGATGTTATCACTGAGGAACAACCTCATTATGTATGAGAGACACTTCCTCAATGTCCTTACAGAGACACATTACAGAGATGTTATCACTGAGGAACAAGCTCATTATGTATGAGAGACACTTACTCACTGTCCTTACAGAGACACATTACGGAGAGGTTATCACTGAGGAACTACCTCATTATGTATGAGAGACACTTCCTCAATGTCCTTACAGAGACACATTACGGAGATGCCATCCTCCGAGGTGCAACCTCACACACACACCACATTTATGCCTATGGTTAACGGTAAGTAGCCATGTGGCATGTTCAATAGTTAGGTGTTTCACATCTGTTCCTTGCTGTGTTTTTTTCAACCTGCTGTTATGACACACCTCAGCCCTAGACAACACACCTGACTCCAATTAACACCTCTCCTGTGCAGAATGCAATTGGATGTGTGCTTGAATTTTGTTCCCTGGGGACTTCCATTTTACTCACTGAACAGAAAGAGAGAGCGCTGGGGAGATAAAGACGGAGACAGAGACTGAGAAAGAGACATATGGATGGAGAGACAGACTGACAGAAAGACAAGTAGAGAAAGATGACGAACAGACATATGGACAGACAGATGGACAGACAGATGGACAGACACAGAGATCATATAGGGTGAGTCATCCGGCACTGGAACATGGCACGTGGCAGGGTATCTGATTTGTTGTTTTCTAATCCCTGATTACCACTTTAATCCACTAAACAACGGACTTCAAACCTCGGAGCCATCTTGAGTCAAATACAGATAACCCCGTCACCTGCATCTCCCCCCATGAGTCAGCGCTGTCCAGACGTCTGGGCAACAGGAGGAGAATGGAAGATTAATCATCAGGGAAAATGCGACGTGCCACAAAGGACTGTGACTCTTTAGCCCTTTGACCTTTCACATGTTAGCAGATGTTTCGGCAGTCTGGTCGAACCTGGACAGTCCCAAATGCATGGCCTGAAATCTAAAGGCTGTGTACTGTCAGCCTGGGAGATGTAATATAAGGAATTTCTGCAAATGCTTTATTTCTCTGTGTTTGTTTGCATTTTACCTCGACTAATAGCATTCTCCACAGAAAAACGGCAAGGCCTTTCACTGCGTTGTAACCATGACAGCGTCTTCTGTCATCTCCTGTCCATTGTGATGGTGGTGTGTGTTGCAGGCTTGGAACTTTTACCATCATCACAGTGGATTGGAAAGTGGATGACATGCTAGTGTATTGTTTAGAAAACACTTGTTCCTGTCTCCACTCCTGCTGATGACAGGGGTCAATTCAGGTGAATTATACCAGGTTACAGTAGACAATGAGAGAGGAAGGAAGACATCAAAAGAAGCTGATAATTGAAAATCTGCAGAAGGGTTTCTGCAGCCCGAAACACGAAACGATGATGATCTTAATCCTAGAAATTCTCAATCAGATACACCATTTATTGAACCATTTTTAAGAAAATGCATCACCCACGAAGGAAAAGAAAACCACAAATTCAAGTTGCCAGTATGTTTCGTGCTGTACTTGTAATTTTCTTGTCTACATCTGAACAGTGAATGGTGACAAACTAACATGTCACACCGCTGCACTCTAGAGGAAAAGAGACGAACTGCATGACAACGCAATGACAGTGTCAAAAATCCCTCACAGAAGACACTCGGCAGTCCCGCTTTTATTGTTGTGTGAAGGACACAGAATCAAGGACACAGAATCATCCCAAGGAAGAAATAGAATCGGAATGACAGACACCAAGACAGAGTAATACACAGAATGACAGACAGATTGACAGGCAAATGTTTAGCTTTTAAGAGCAACGTTACCAGTACATCAAACACTTAATGAACATTCTAACTGAGGGCGGTATCTTGGGCTAAGTGTGATGGCTATGGTAACCCAGGTGGCCATCTCTGACACCAGCTCTCTTTAGATCTCTACTCACTTTGGGTTTTCTGTTGTTTGGTGACTTCTGGTTTTCCTTTGAAGTGGTCAAGTTCAACATTAAGTCAGCCTGCAGGAAAGGTCTGTTAGATACTTAAAGGTAATGCTGTACATGATGTCGTCATTTGCCTTGGGATTTTACCACAACATGTTTTAAATATGGCGCACAGTAAAGCATTCGTATTTCACTGTAGCGTATATATAACACAGAAGTTGAACTGGTAACCTTAAAATGTAATCTAAACAATTACACAAGAGAACTCATTATTACTCAATATATGCCAGCAAGCAGGGTTTGGCTAACTGAACAGAAGCACACTCAATAATTAATTCTCAGAGCCCCAACAGTTATTAAGCTAATCAGCTAAATTTGATTGGCAGTAATTAGGAGCCGCTGATAATTCTAATAATGTCACATTGTCATAATTAATCCCTGACTGCTCATGTCCTAAAGTACTCTGCCTATCTCCCTCATGTTTCTCATAACCTAACTGGGATAAGCAAAAATGCAAGTCTATGAGCCAGGGGGAAAATAAGTGCACTAAAAAAGAATTAGGTTAGCATTTGGCATACAGAACAATATTTTAGAAGATATTTGTCCTGTTTCGTGGAGCTACAATTGAGTGTTGTTTGTGTTTGTGTGTCCTTCAGACACCCTTGAAGGGAAAGGTCACTGCCATTGGTCAGCCATAATTGGCAGCAAGCCGGCAACTCTAATTAAACAGAGTCACTGTCACACATGTAACCCTGAGGTTTAGACCAGTGGAAGGAGGAAGACACAGTTTGGCCTCCAAACCAGGAGGATCGGATGTAATTTGATGGGACACACCTGTTTAGAGACTGTGTGTAATCTGATGGGGGACACCTGCTCAGAGACTGGACGTAATTTGATGGGACACACCTGTTTAGAGACTGTGTGTAATCTGATGGGGGACACCTGCTCAGAGACTGGATGTAATTTGATGGGACACACCTGTTTAGAGACTGGGTGTAATCTGATGGGGGACACCTGCTCAGAGACTGGACGTAATTTGATGGGACACACCTGCTAAGAGACTGGGTGTAATCTGATGGGGGACACCTGCTCAGAGACTGGACGTAATTTGATGGGACACACCTGCTAAGAGACTGTGTGTAATATGATGGGGGTCACCTGCTCAGAGACAGGATGTAATCTGAGGGGACACAATTACAACTTTTAAAGTTACAATAACACTCTTTGGAGTACTAATATTGTGACCAGTTTTGACACTCTGTGGAGTACTAATGTTGTGACCAGTTTTGAAACTCTGTGCAGTACTAATATTGTGACCAGTTTTGACAATCTGTGGAGTACTAATATTGGAACCTGTTCAGAGACTGGAAGTAATTTAAGGAGACACAGACACACCTGATCAGATACTGGACCTAATCTGGGAAAACACAATGATTATATTGGTAGCATACTAAATTACACACATTTATTCACTCAGAGCACTTTTCTATAAGACTCGGCATGTGTCCCAAATTGTAAAACTTTCAACAAATGATAATGTATTAATGTTAACTAATTAAGTACATGGTACGTTAGGCCAAATAATGTCGAGTGGCAATCTGATGACATTTTGTGTTGCTTTGTTTTGTCCTATCAACAACCTGTTTATTGCTAAACAAGTGGGGGATAGAACATGGACATAATAAATTAAAAAAGTTATTCTGCTACATACACACTTTTCAGGAAATAAATACTTTTGTTTCAGCCATGTTGTTGTAAGAATTGGCCTTTTATCTTGCACGCACACACACAAACTCTTGCTGCAATCTGATCTGATAGACTTCCTCCAGCAGGGGCTTCCTAAACCTCGTTGCGTTGAACTGAACGGCGGTTTTTATATCGGCATGCCAGCGGTTGACCGGTCACAGTGATACAGAGACACATAGCAGCATGGCAAGCCAAGAAAGAGCACAGAGTTTTCTTTACTTATCAACAAGAATAACATTGTCATGTTCGGGACTAGTGCGGTTTTTATTTATTGCTTTCATACACACGGCGCAGGCGAACAAACAAGGTTTGTGATCTTCATGTATTATTATTTATTCGATTCATTTACACATTTCCAGTTTGGCTGCTTTACAGCGAGGGAGCCAGTACTATAGCGGTAGCTAAATAGTACAGAGATTACAGTATGTAGTTACCCAACAGGTTTGTGGTCCAATTAGTGTTTTTATTCCCATAGTCTCTGCTGTGGACTGTTGCTTTATATGGGAAACTGTACAGAGACCGTGCATTCGTTATCTCACAGTCTACTAGCTAGCTGGTGTCACCTTATTGAACGTTAGCTAGGAAGCTAATGTTATGGACTATCGGTTCTGTTAACTGTATGGTTTGTAACTCTATGGCTTAGAAACAGCTAGCAAGGTAGGTAAGCCGCGCAGTAGTTAACTAGCTGACTCAAGAAGAGTTAGATAAGCTTGTCAGGTGTGACTAGCGGTAGTGCAGTGACTGAACAAGTGAAAATAGTACTACGGCACCTGGATCGGTTTTGCATAGACAGGCCGTAATGTCCGAAAGGACAACATGTTCGTCTGCACAAGCTAGCAGGCTTACTTCAATCATTTGCCACTGTAACTGCCTAAAACGTGTATCTTCAAATAGATCGTTGGTAAAGACTCTTTTGAACTCGGTGACACTTAAACATTGCCTAAAACCAGTTTTGGTGTAAAATGACCTCGGTAACTAGTGCCACAAACATGTGTATTTCTCTACATTTATCAGTCAAACTAATTATCAAGACCGTATATCTAGTTATGCTTTGTGGAGAATTACCACACACCTGACAATGTGTCACATGCATATTCTAGAAGTTTTCATTCTGCTAGCCATGTCACTCAGTTACCAACCTGGTTGGAACGGTCTGTGTGACTATAAGAACTAGACTAGCAACCTTAAGATAGCTTACATCAGCTCGTTGACAGCAACGACACTTTGGAACATTTAGGCAAAATGGAAACACGGTTCCGAGAACTTTTACTGACTGTTCTTTTGACCAGTTGCCCATAGATCGCTATTATTGTGCTCATTAAAGAGGTAGTTAGAAATAGACTGTTCACAAAAAAATTGACTGTTCACAAAATCTTAGACGATCTTGTTAAACAAGTGATCTGGTTTTTATCGATAGGAATATAAGTACACAAAAAGAATACAACACAGCAGCACGTATACAAGTACTTTATTTACCCGTCCCATCTATGTGCATTTAATCATATCTGTTATGGAAAAAAACACGTTGATAACGATTTCGCCCCTAGATCACCATCAGTTTGTTAGTCGATGTTTGGTTGATTTTGATTAAGGGAAAACACAAAACAATCTGAATAAACAGAACCCGATTGCCAAGCAAACATCGCGTTATTTTTTTCTTTCAGCAGATTTACATTTGAGTCACTTCTTGCAGGCTCCTTTCATTTTCTATGACACACAGCAACCAGCGAGTGGCCTGTACCCAGCTGAGTGAGTGTTTTGCCATAACATGGTGGGCGTGATTCGCGCAGGTATGGTATCATGCCATTGGTAAAGGGCGTGACGCCTGGCCTCATCAATTCGCTTTAATCCTTTTGGGATTACACCGCCTGACGAGTCATGTCGAGTTGTTGAAGCATCTAAATACACCCGCGCAGGGGAGAGCATGTTTTATCTGGATTAGTACATGAGTGGTGTGTCTATTAATGTCGTCATTGTGGAATGTATCATTGAGTTGTTGTGGGAATAGCCATACCCAACTCTCAATGTAGTAGTTGGGTAATAACGAATGCATTTATGTTAGTGGACGATACTGACTACCAGTAAACTGGATATTGTGTAATTCCAATATGAATCATGGAGGTCAGAAGTCTGTTGTGCCATACATTTATAAAATGTGTATTTATAAAATGTTGCAGTCAGAGGGGATCCTTTACACCTAACATTTTTAATGTTATATATATATTTATGCCCAAACACATTACATTACCATTGCTTCTATTTTATCTCTCCTTATGCAACTCTTAACACACAGTCAGTAAGAATCTCTCCAAGCCAGAAGAACCCAAAGCTACATTGACCATAAGTAATCACTGAAACATTTTGTTCTCAGAATGTACTGACATACGACACTTCTGACTCATGAAGAATATGCTAGAAATATAGCCTAACTAGAACAGGATAATGAACCGAGAAAATATGGATACTTATGATGGAACCGACTAACCTCTTCTAATTACATTTCACTAATAATTGCGATTGATTAGGGGATAGAAATTTGAACTTTAAAATGAGCCAAGGCTGCTAATATGTGCAATTTGCTAATGCAACCACTGCTTAGTCATAAAAGTAGCCTTGTTTCAGTAAAAAAAAAAACAACAACATGTACAGATGAGTGTTACTTTTTCATTGTTTAACAGACCCCCCCACAAATGATTCACAACCTTTGATGTGGTTTAGTGACTGTACTGTGTTTGTGTCTGCGATTGGAAAAAGACCCCTGAGCGACCATCTCAGCCCGTGGGCCTAAATCTCTCTCAGCAAGTAGCCTGGCTGGTGACTGTGGAAAGAGGACAATTGACAGAATCCAGGCCAGTTTTAGTCATTTGAAGAGGACCAGGGTGGCTGGCATTTGGTTGGCAGAAGGCTGAGATACGATCTATATCCCCAGCAGCAGAACCTAGGGAACGGGTTCCTCAAATGGTTTGAAAGATGTGTGTTTTGAGATTGACACATTTTTCAGGTTCTGTCTCTCTTACCCTTATTTCCAGAGAAGTGCCGCGTTTGTTTAGTTGTCTAATTTATTGCGGGGTGAACTTTAATCTGGGTTTAGCAACCACAGTTGGTTTGTGTGGAAAGTTCAACTCAAGCAAAGATTTTCTTGTCAGGGGTATCGGCAGCTATCTGTCTTATCTGGGTAGTGAGGTTGTTTTTCTTTATCTAGGACAATTCTGTGACATAGTCAAATATCGTAATGATTGTGTCCAAACCTAAAGCCACGGTCTGATGAGCGTAATACAGCATAGTAAGATTTTGAAAAAGTATTTGAACTCATGTACAGATGCTTAAAAGTGAAAGGATTTGACCTTTAGGCTCAGTACTTCTCTCTAGAAGTGTGCCATGGGTGTGTTTAAAACTGGTTGCTAGTAGTGAAAATGCATCTAAACCCAAACACAAACACAACTTCCTACTTACTTGCGAGGCTATGCTTCACTAGAGGGGGATTATTTGGGTATCAAGCTTAAAAAGAATAGGGACACCTGGGCTAGATGTTTAGAAATATTTAGCCCCAGCAGATGATGTAGGGGTAGGCCAGGATGCGGAGCAGGAAGGAAGGGGATCTATTTTAGCTGCAGTTTGTGGCTTTGGGCAGAGCTAGACGTGTTGCATCATGTTAAGCCTCAGATGAAGGATAAGCGGGCATGCCCCCCCACCCCTTTTTAAACATCTGTCACATGCTTTTGTACTTTTAATTTTATATATGTAACAGTAACAGTCAAAAGCTTAGACACTTAGGGTATATTCTTATTTTTCCATTATGTTGAATGCTAGTCAAGTCATCAAAGCTATGAGATAACACTGAATCATGTAGTAACAAAGAAAGTGAAAACAAAATGCATGTAGCCACCCTTAGGCTCGATGACCGCTTTGCACACTCTTAGCTTTCTCTCAGCCAGCTTCATGAGGTAGTCCCTTGGAATACTTTTCCAAAAGGAGTTCAAAAATATACTGTGCATTTGTGGGATACTTTTCCTTCACTCTGCGGTACTCATCCCAAACCATCTTAAGTGTGTTAAGTTTGGGTGATTGTGGAGGCAAGGTCACCTGATGCAGCAACGTCACGCTCCTTCTTGGTCTAATAGCCCTTACACAGCCTGGAGGTGTGTTTTGGGTAATTGTCCTGTTGAAAATCAAATGATAGTCTGGTATATTACTGCAGAATAATACGTTAGCCATGCTTGTTGAGTGAAACATAAACCCAAATAAATCACAGTCTGTGTCATCAGTAAAGCACGCCTATAACAGTACACCTTCTACTCCTTGCTTTACTGTGGGAACCACATATGCATACATAAACTGTTCACCCACGATGCCTCTCACAAAGGCAGTTGGAACCTAAAATAAAGAAAATTGAATCAGATCAAAAGTCCTTTACCACATGTTTCTTGGCCCAAGCAGTTCTCTTCTTGTTGCGGTTGTTTAGTAGTGGTGTCTTTGCAGCAATTTGACCAGAAAGGCCTGATTTATGCGGTCTCCTCTGAAAAGATATATTAGGGACAGATCTATATATTATATAGATTATTTGAGGTGCAGGTAATTGCTGATTCCTGAGGCTGGTAACTTGTCAATGCTCAGCAGCAGAGGTAACTGGGTCTTTCCGGTGAGGGTTCTCATGAGATCCTGTTTTGTCGTGGTGCTTGATGGTTTTTGCCACTGCACATGAAGAAACGTCTGAAGTTTTTGACATTTATGAACCAACATATTGTGTTGGTTTTATTCTGAACGTTTGAAGATGCTTTTTCAGTGTTAGTTGATTGGCAGCGTTTTCCAGCTATTTCGGTCATTCACTCAGTGGTGAATCTCAGAGTTTACCCCCCCCATAGTCAGCCAAGCACACTCTGTGCACCTGTCACAAAGGCTGTCGGGGTCCTGTGAGCTGTTCTGTGTGGTCATTGTGTTTGGTGTTGAGCATGGTTCCACCTCCATCTCCGCTGTCTTTCACTAATAATAGCCTTTAGGGTGCGTGGGTGCAATGCAAGAGAGTGAGATGTGTTTGTGTGACACCCTCACTGTGCCTGCTTCATGTCTAGGTCAAGGGAAACCTCACTCTCCTACCAGAGAAGGCAAATGTCTTCGTGGCTTTGATTTGAACCTGTGCCTCCCTATATGCAAAGGGTTGCGATAATATAGACAGTTGTTGTTGCATCTGGTTCCGCTGCTCCGTTTAGTGGATATATATTCAATGACATATTCTCATACCATGAACCTGGCGTCATCGCGTGTCCTGCAAGTGTTTTAGACGTGACCCCAGTTGACCACCGTGGCAGTTGGTCCAGCTTATTTGAAAGTTAAAGCAAGGTGTTTTACCCCTCTGCCCTCTTCCGTCTGTGTCTGATGAAGATGACTCTTGAACGGTTTTACGGTACATCAGCTGCCCCGGCTGTTCTATAAAGCGGCTAATATGCCTGCAAATATGCCGGGCCGGTGATGTGAAGCAGTGGTAAAGGAATCTCCGGTCGGTAGCTTCCGTTGTGGTTTGTCACCGGCATTTTGACTGGGCCGAGCGTAGCCTGTCCAGAGGACCTAGCCCACCTGACCCAGCCCACCTGACCCAGCCCACCTGACCCAGCCCACCTGACCCAGCCCACCTGACCCAGCCCACCTGACCCAGCCCACCTGACCCAGCCCACCTGACCCAGCCCACCTGACCCAGCCCACTGCCACATCTAATCCTGTATTATTCTCTTTACAGCGTTCATCCAGTCAGACACCATTCTAGAGGTGCTCCACTTTGGTGAGCGAAGCCTTTTCCAGGTAAGTTTACCTTCTGTCACAACCAGCCCTGCCTTGTTATTGTGCAGCTGACCGTCGTGGTTGAAAGGTCCGTTTTAATATGGGACACCGTCTGCTGCCTAAACGGCCGGTCACCTTGTGTAGTGCACTGGTTCTGACCCGGCGCTGTGGTTTAGACTACGTACGCAATAAGGTGACATTTGGGACGCTGAGACAGCTGTACTCCTCATCAGGTGGTTCTGGTGGCACAGGGCTTAAATTAGAGCAGCGTGTAGACCCAACTGGCCTCCACCGGTTTACAGCTACAATGGAGATTTTGGAGTATTTCCAGTCCAGTTCAAGCAGTCTAGTCGTCGACTGTCCCACTCCACTTAGCACTTAAAATAGTGCATAAATGTTATATGCTATGTTCTCAAACTGTTTTTACCAATTGACCTAGGCATGTATAGTCTTTCAGAAGCTTTACAAACAATCTAAAACATTTTTGTCTTTCTATTTGCAGACAGAGTCAGAAATTGCTCTTAGTTTATATCCTCATAAAAGGTAAGTGGTCTTTTTCTCTCTCAAACTGCCTCCAGACAAACTGGTAAACGAGCTGCGTTTTAATGGACATGTGACTTTTACATTAAGTGTTTCCTGATTGTAGGCATGCAGTGTGTAACGTCTGCATAATCACTGGTGATTGATATTAGTATTGGGTTTGGTTGCTTGGTATTGCTTTGGTATTTAGTAATTTGCCCTTCACTAGTTTAAAACCTTTAAAAAGAAAGTGTTCAGGAAGCTACAAGAGTGCCCTTCGGTCTAATATAGAAGAGTTCCCTCCGTTTTAATATAGAAGGGTTCCCTCCGGTTTAATATAGAAGGGTTCCCTCCGGTTTAATATAGAAGGGTTCCCTCCGGTTTAATATAGAAGGGTTCCCTCCGGTTTAATATAGAAGGGTTCCCTCCGGTTTAATATAGAAGGGTTCCCTCCGGTTTAATATAGAAGGGTTCCCTCCGGTTTAATATAGAAGGGTTCCCTCCG
>JACXGK010007496.1:0-25132 GCA_016801125.1 Novumbra hubbsi | reverse complement strand
CCACTCCACCCAATCATAACTACAGACAACTACAGCAGACCACTCCACCCAATCATAACTACAGACAACTACAGCAGACCATTCCACCCAATCATAACTACAGACAACTACAGCAGACCACTCCACCCAATCATAACTACAGACAACTACAGCAGACCACTCCACCCAATCATAACTACAGACAACTACAGCAGACCACTCCACCCAATCACAACAGCAGACCACATCATTCAATCAGAATTACAGACAACTACATCAGACTAAACAACCCAATCAAACAACAATTATGTCTCTTTCTGTTGGAACTAACAAGACTAATACGTGCAATCCTTAAACTGACAATAGTGTCGGCATATTGTGCAGGCAGATCATGTTGGCATATCATGTTGGGATTTGTAGTTTGTTGGGATATATAAAGCATTGGAATAGATAGTGTTAGGATAGGTAGTGTTGGGGTAGATAGAGCATTGGGATATATAGAGTGTTGGAATAGATTGAGCATTGGAATGGATAGAGGATTGGAAAGGATAGATCAATGGGATAGAGTTGGAATACATGCATGTTGGGATGATAGAGCATGGAGTAGATAAAGTAATGGGGTAGATAGAGGGTTGGGGTAGATTGGGTGTTGGAATAAATAATGTTGGGACAGATAGAGTGTTGGGGTAGATGCAGTGTTGGGGTAGATGCAGTGTTGGGGTAGATACAGTGTTGGGGTAGATACAGTGTTGGGGTAGATTGGGTGTTGGGATGGATAGAGTGTTGGGGTAGATAGACTGTTGGGGTAGACTGGGTGTCGGAATAGATAGTGTTGGGATAGAGAGAACTATCACACCACTATTACATGTCTGTCTGTCACTGTACATGTCATGTTCCCATGCAGCACAGAGTAAGGCTTACAGGTTCTGTTGAGCCTTTTAACACTGGCTGTACTTCTCAGAGTTTAAGGCGGGCCATAAAGTCATTACGTCCATACATTGAGAAAGACACGCAGGGTTCAGGATTTCAGTAAAGTTCCCAGTGTCAATCCTATTGCCGTTAGAGGTCCTCTATCTCGCCCTTCGCCCTCAAAACCACCGGTCCTGTTCGCCCGTCTCCGTCCGTCCATGCATGCACCGGCAGAAGTCCATCCAGCGACTCACAAGACAGTATTGGTTGGGCTAACTGAGGACAACCTCCTCCCTCCTTGCTTCTCCTTCCTCCTTTCTCCCTTTTCCTCATTTAAACCTGATCCTCCTCTTTCCATGCACTTCCCTCCTCCCATCTCCCTCCCTGCTTAATTTTCTTCCTCTCCCCTGCTCCTTTCTCCCCCCCCCCCGCTTCACCTTTTTCCTCCACCCCCTCGGTGCTGCTGCAGGTGTATTGAGGAGGATTCTGGCCTGTTAGACCTGGAAGCCCTGCCCAGCTTCCCCAAGGGCCTGGAACTGCATAAGGCCAGCGGTGGCGAGGAGCCCCCCTTTGACGTTAAAGACATTTTTAACAGCGCCTCCCTCGAGTCGGAGGCTCTGAAAGAGACTCTTTACAGGCAGGCTAAAACCCAGGTAGGTGGACTAAGAAATAGATTGAGGGAGGAAGAGAGAGAGAGAGTTAGACAGAGAAGGGTGAGAGGAGCCAGTTGGATTGAGTGGATTGAGTTCAGCATCAAGGACGATGTTGTTCAGTGTGGCTGTTTGTGGCCTTTGGATGAGCCGGTAAAAAATAGTTCTTCTTCAATATTCTGCTCATTGACATGCTTCTCCCTTCGCTTAACTTACCTACTACCTGAGTTATTAACACTCCCATTCGCTAAACATCTAACTACTGTCCAATCAGCCGCGTCACTCCGCTCTCTCACCTTTGACCTCTTGCACCCTCAGCTGTTGCAATGGTTAAAATATGAAACCTCTTTTATTTCCAATAACAATCCCGTTCGATTAGCTGACAAGAAATGAGGACACTCACTGAATGGTTTCTGGTTTCTCTGTGTCCTCCAGGCTTATGCAATGATGCTGTCTCTGTCGGAGAACAACCCTTTGCACGGATCCTCCCAGAACTCTCTGGATGCCTGGCTGAGCATGGGAGGGGGCCCGTCTGAGACAAGCAGCTTTCACCCCCTCAACCACATCTAGGAGAGAGAGGGAGCCTGGAGGAGGCCAGTGCAGTATCACAGAGAAAAGACCAGTGACAGAACGTGAAAGAGGGAGGACTGTACATCACAAACCCAAACCCCCCCTCCCCATTCGCCTGAGAAGAGAGACAACTCATGGCTCCTGCCCCTCAGTGTGTGTGTGTGTGTGTGTGTTTTTTTTGTATGTGCGTTCACTTCCTTGCATTCAGTCATCCATATCCATGTGAGTTTGGAAGAGTGTATAAGGCCCCGAAAAAGACACACAGAAACTCGCAGGCAGAGATGGAGATAGCAACACTCCTCCCCTGGGGCGGGTGAAAGACATCCTAGTGAGGGATGGTGAAGGACCAACCAAAACCCCAGTCAGTCTACAAAGCCCGCCCACTCTATTCCAGCCCTCTTGGTTACATGTTTGAGTGTGTCAATGCATCTTTAGGAGAGCAGAAAGTGAGCATCTTCAACACAGTGTAACAAAACCAATGTCTCCATAGCAACTGATAGTAAGAGTTGGTCTGGAACATTGCATCTCCACCCTTTCTCATCATGTCTAATGCTAATCACTCTCTTTACTCTTTTAAAATCAGTAATACCACAATGCTAAATGTTACAGCAGGAAATGTCACTCTGGCTTTTGTTTATAAAGAAAGTGAAGGACGATTACGCTTCTAGCTCGATTTTGAATTGCAACGATTTCATGGAAAATTACTTGTCCCCAATATACATTGCGCATTGCAAAGGGCAAAGTCTAGACTTCTCAAAAGTTATCGGGTGAACAAGAGGTTAAATATATCCTCTTTTGCTCATTTGTTAACTTCCATTTTGTGTTTTGCTCTTTGATAAACAGTGTTGTCTCTTTTTAGGCACCTCCGTGCTCAAATGTTAATATAATTATTTAGTGAAGGACCAAAATTGTATGATATTGTTGTATGATGTACAAAATAACCTGGACGTTCATAGTAAAAGTGGTATGTGCCAAATGACCCATAGAGAAGATTTTGTTCTCTGACAATCATTTCTTTTTCAAGGGGTTTTCATTGCTCTCATAGTTGTTATAATCTTCTTATATATTTCATTTAAAGACTGTGTGAATTCTATTTATTTTTGGTTCATTTTTGTCACAATTTGAGACAAGTGACAAACGAAAACAAAATCGTCCTTTTTACCCCTCTCTAACAAATTGCTGAAGGAAGTTGAATTAAAGCGCAGTGTTTCGTTTTGTTTTGTTTTTTAAAGACCAGTGTGCCAAATTGGAAAGAAACCATGAGATCCGCTGTTTTTATTTATAGTTACTTGGTAGTTCTAGATTTTTTTAGAT
Source organism: Novumbra hubbsi (assembly GCA_016801125.1). Taxonomy (NCBI): domain Eukaryota; kingdom Metazoa; phylum Chordata; class Actinopteri; order Esociformes; family Umbridae; genus Novumbra; species Novumbra hubbsi. Next base: position 21,710 of record JACXGK010007496.1, on the reverse strand, counting down.
CATGTTTGCAATGTGTGTCTAGTGTGATGATAGTTTTTGTTCTCCATTTCAACCAATGTGCTGAATGTTTTGTGGTCAAGTTGGTGGAAGTCTCATAGCAACCTTTGCTATTATGGCCTGGCGATTGGGATTCCTGGGCATTGTGTCGTGGCCCTGTTGTTGATCAGAGGTTTAAGCAAATCACTTTTACTTTAGCATCAATTCCATTAGCATATTACCTCAATACGTTTATCGGGGGGGGGGCAGATTCTACCTTATTGGTATCATTATGTAGGATTATTATTTTTGTAATATGACCATTCAGTTTCAGAAGTACATCAGAATCCTGTGTGTTGGATACCAATAGACTTGATTTGTCAGATAGTGTCCAACTTCAGTGTAGCATTCCATCATATTTCCAGTTGAAGTAACCTATGGGTTCTGTAACTAACGCTGAGGGGTTCCACACCCAAGAGGTTTTTAACCCTGAGAAAAAGTACATGTATTATTGGAGACATAGCACTCACTGTCATAGCTTATGTGTTTAGCCCTTGTTCCAGCTATGTGTCTGATATTGGTGATGGGCGAGGTTGTCTAAAAGACGTTTTAAAACACAGCACAATGCATTTATTGTACCAGGATATAGGCAAGAGATAGGCACATTATCAAACTAACAAACCAGGAAAGAAATAAAACCCTGCGAAGTCTGCTGGTTCGATGTGAAATATGATATGCGTGTAACATTACATTTCAAATTTCTATTTACCTTTAATTCATATTTGCAAACACTCTTGATGATTCCATTTTCAACCTAAGGTGATTAACTCCAGTCATCTTCTCATTTATGGAAACTCATTCCGAACTGTAGACAAAGGTAGAGATGGCACTTAATGATGCGCTGGGGGTTTCATGGCACTGTAAGTTGGTTGGGACATGTGAATTAGGACTTTCAGAACTGGGCGGGGTCGGTTCAGACCAGCACTTTAACACGTGGGTCCAAAACATCAAACTGTATGGGCATTGGGTCTCTGTCACTAAAGAGTTAATAGGATTAAACCTGGCTGGCCTCACTTGGAGTAAATGATCAACTCTCACTTAAAACAATGATGACCTTGGAAAGAAAATCTACAACTGAAGCACTGTAATGTTTGTTTTGTCAGCAGGTGTCAGGGAGAATACTAGGTTGGCTGAATAATTTCCCATCTGATGATAATGATGACAGAGGTCTCTCACACTCTACTAGAGAGAATCCACGGTAAACACATTGTTTTGCAATACATTACTATTAAATGCAGAGACTGGGGTTACTAAATATTTAGGTATACTATCTATGGAGTAATTCATGTCATGTACTACTGTAATAAGTGTGCGCTGTCAGTTGTAGAATTTATGAATCCACATTGAAGTCATTGCCAGTGTTTGAAACAAATGGCAGATGGTCACACACTGATAGCTTCAGAATAATGTTGCTGTTCTTTCCCCACTGTTACAGTAAAAAGTAAAAAAAAAATATAATATGGTTTCTTTTTAACTGTATAGTATTTTAAAAAGCAATGTTGCATATGTCTGAAAAATTCGATGAAAAGAAAATGGGTTTAAATGGATGGTGCTCGTTTCATTGAATCTGAGTTGTATCACCTCTGTTATGTTTATTAAAAAGATATTGTGCATGACGTGTTTAGCAGTCATAATGATGTCCATTTGTGAAATGTGTATCTTAAATTAAAAAATGAAATAAAAAATAATGAATCCGTAGATGCACTTATTGTAAATGTGGTTAGGTTAGTGTTTGACTTCAAGTCCTTACAGATGTTTTGGGCAAGTGGTTCTTAAATGAATACAAAAAAGCTTGTGGGAGAAAGATGTAATGAAAAAAATGAAAGGATTGTAGAATAATATTGAACAATTCTGAAATAGCAGTTCTTTTGATGCTTGTGATTATTGAAGATGTACTTTAGAGAAATTTCATGGAAAAGATATGATTCTGATGTTAATTCTGTAGAATAGAAATGTATACCAAATGTAATCTTTCCAATGCTATGAAGAATTTATACATGAAATTGATATGCAATAAAACCTGTGTGCTTTTTATATGAAATGTCCATTGTATTTGTCACCTACAGAGACCCAAATTGCCTTTTCTTGTTTCTCTGCACTGCCCACGTATTCTAATATTTAAAGGATTCACAAAGCAAAAAGGTGTGTTATTGAAATATGCTTACATATGGATTTGACTGTACCCCATCAAATAGCCTACACATTTGTACCTAATTATCCTATATTTACCTAATTATCCGATATTTTGTAGTTCGACAATTAGTTTAAAAATGTTAAAACGTATTTCGATATAATGTGTCGGTTCGTGTTAGGCTAGACGGGTCCAACCCAAATCCTTTACTGTTTACGAAAACATGGGCGTGGTTTCCACTTTCTGTTAGAACAGACTATTGCACTTTAAGAGAAAGCTAGGAAACCTAACGGGGAACTGAGGCGGATGAAATTACTTCCTTGTAAACACCATCATAATATCTTCTCGTGTGCTATGACCAACTCAAGGCAATCTAGCGTTTTCTGAATCCTTATCCTCAAGTGGATAGGTAAAGCCTATTTTGTGCATTTTCTTAAATCGCAGTTTGCGCTATGCTTCAGCTGAACGACACTGTTGAGCCAATGAGTCCGGGGGCTGCGGTCCTTCATCCGGCGGAGGCTGAAGATGGGGTCGAGGTTGCCTTCACACCACCCGGGGCCGAAGGCAACCGTGTGTACGGTTCTTCTGTGGCATGTTGCTCCCCCTTACAAACCCTGACGCCATTTCACGTCCACAACCCAACAATGCAAGCTAAAGTGAAGGATTATTTCGTTTTTAGGGTAAGTGTCAAAGAGCTTGTTCTAGGCCATATCAGATATTCGCTAGCTGCTAGTTACCACGAAGCGTGGGTCATGCTGAACGCGTCATTGCGTTTGAGTACAACAGAAGTGCCATACATTGAGAACGCTGGCTTTGCAGCAGTGCGCAGCAAAATCCGTTACAATGAGTACTTGTGTGTAGTGCATGGTGATGCAATTAGAATATAGGACTGTTGATTCCACGAAACCTTATATAACACTATACATCATGGTAGATTCTTTATAAAGGGACTTTCACAACAAAACTTGATGTGGTTCCTGAAAGGTAGAACAGCAAAGTCAGTGCATCATTGTGACCAGGGTTCTAATCCTGTTCATGGCCTTCCCACCAAGTATGGGGAGTCCAGCACTTGGCACTGTCTGGGGTTGGTTTGGTAGATCTCTTCCTTTGTCATGCAATAGCGAGTCCTTGTGGCAGATGGGGAAACTACAAGGTCAATCATGGTGTTTAGCAATACATTTTGCTTACTGTTCTTTTTTTGCCAATGAGTGTTCTGGCATAACAGCCACAAAACACTGCATTTGACATATGTCTCCAGCACAATGTTCCAGTAGTCTTGTTCTTCACACAAATGTTGTGAGGCAAACTTCTGTCATGGAAATATGTACAGTAGAGTAAAAAGGTATTTTCCATGTGTCAGTTAGTTTGTTTGTCGGTTAGTTATTTTGTGCACTGAATGCTGTTAGATTTTCTACCAAAACTCTAGACAAAGGGACCTTTATTATCAACACAAAATGATGGAAAACGGCCCCCCAGATCCTTGCATGTTGTTCTACATTTTTTTGATGATTTTTACATGTTGCTCTTAGACAGATTAAAACAGTAATCACTGGACAGTAATTTCCATTCATGGATGATTTTTACACCTTGTGTTTAGAGAGATTTTGACAGGATGAACACTCCTGGGAACAGTCACTAATGTGCACAATATGGCTCTGACTGTGGGTGGCTGGAGCCACTGAGTCGTAGGCTTTGTTACCTTTTCAAGATTGATATGCACCAATAAAAGTTAGGTTCAGGAATTTCATTTGTGACATGATGTGGTTTTGCACCCAAGTGTGCCAACTTCAATCAAAGGGCAGGGGTCAAAGTGACATTTATATTAGAAAGGCAGGGGCCAAAGTTACATTTATATTAGGAAGGCAGGGGCCAAAGTTACATTTATATTAGAAAGGCAGGGCCAAAGTTACATTTATATTAGGAAGGCAAGGGCCAAAGTTACATTTATATTAGAAAGGCAGGGGCCAAGGTACATTTATATTAGAAAGGCAGGGGCCAAAGTTACATTTATATTAGAAAGGCAGGGGCCAAAGTTACATTTATATTAGAAAGGCAAGGGCCAAAGTTACATTTATATTAGAAAGGCAAGGGCCAAAGTTACATTTATATTAGAAAGGCAGGGGCCAAAGTGACATTTATATTAGGAAGGCAAGGGCCAAAGTTACATTTATATTTATTTATATATAATATATAATTATATAATATAATAATTTATATTATTTATTTTATTGGGTTGAATAAAGTATGAAGGCCATAACCTTTAACATCTTAACATTGCATGTTAGATTAACTTTGGTGTACATACTTTACGCGATACAATAAGCAGAAGCTTATTTTTTCCTGAAATTTTATGCAGGCCAGCTTGAATGTCTTGATTGCACAAGGTTGGCCTATACTGAACATCCTTTTTGTGTTTATATGCACTGTCATGTTAGCATTAGGCTACTACCTGTTTAAGTTAATATTAGTAGATGGGAAAGAGCTTATATACTTTTGTCAGATGGCCACCTTCTTGAACCACCTGGTTTAGGCAGTGATGTTTGTGCATCCATTTCTAAATGTTGTTCAATGCATTTCCGCGTAGCAAGTAAATCTTTATTTATGTTTAAGAGCATCTTTCAGTCAGCTTTTGGGCTCAAGTTATCCAGGTAGTCCGATTCTTTGTAAAAGGGTAAATTATTGCTTAGATTCTATTTGCAAAATTAGGTTGCCTTTATTCGTCAGTACTATTTCCTTACCTTACCAAATATATCCTTATATCCTTACCACATCCTTACCTCTTAGGGAATGTGTTTACTAACTGAATGAGTGGAACGAGTTCAGACTAACCAAGCATGGGCACTTCTTCATTCCAGCCAGGGACTATTGAACAAGCGGTGAATGATATCAGAACCTTGGCCTTGCCTTCAGAGGATGGAGAAGTGCTGAGTGTGTGGCTGCTTGCAGAGTGAGTAACCTGATCAGCAGTTCATATCCTTGCACCCCATCCAGGCGGTAGGGTTACATTAGATCCTCATCACAAATGACCACTATGCTTAATGGGTTTAAGATCAGAATTGTGATAAGCATATAGCAATTTCAACATCTGCTTTTTTTTTCAATCTTTGAAATAAGTCAAACATGTAACAACTTTACTTGGCGTCCTACCAAGTATTTGATCCCCATGAGTCGATACAAGCCGAGTATGTCTCACTTTAGAACTTGGTACGTGTTAGAATGTTTTCACATTCAAACTCTATAATCAAAAATCAAATGGGCTTTCCAAAAATACAGTCTTTATTTTGCACGTGTTTATTGCAACAAGTGTTATTTTAAGCAGTTTAAGTGGTTCACTAACCCTTTTTTTGCAACACCCACAATAACATTTATTGCACCAGATATTATGTTACGTTTTAAAAAGGATAGTACTGTACCTTTTTACTGTACTTTACCTTTACAATATGCTAATTAGTCCATCATATACATTGATTGATCTTTCAGGGCATCCACCTGTCTTTCAATGTGTAATTCATCGTTATGACAGCAGGTGGCAGTAGAGACACTGATGCAATATAGATGGCATTAAACAGCTCTGGAAAGATTTCAGACCAGATTTTTAGTGTGGAACAGAAGGGTTACAATTAAGAGTAAATAATCAAATGATTTGTTAAATTATTTACTAAACCTATTGTAAATGACACCTGAGCATAGTTCAACATTAATACCAACCTGTAAACTCTGTGGGCTTGTTTTACACCAGGGGATGTAAACAGCATCAATTTGGAGCTGTTTTGCATTCTAGCACTTCTTAAAAATCTTGACTTATTGGGACTATAACAAGTCATTTTCCCCCACAATGACATTGGTCTAAGGCCTGTATTAATCTCTACATACACACGAAGGTTGTCACATGTGATACCTCAGACATAACTTGTCTTATTTATACAGAGTTGATTGAAAGATAAGCTCTCTTCGACATCGGGTGTGATATGACTGCAACACCTGTCAAGTGTTTTTAAATGCATCCTTGACTATTTATACTGTTGATTATTGACTTACGCAAATGTAGGAATAATGATGAATTGGTGTAAAAAAAAAATATTTACCAACTATTGGTTTCTTTTTTTATTAATGAAGCTTAACACAGTGATTCTTACTACATTTTCCTTTAAGTCTCACTTAATCAATACAAATGGCAATACTTAATTTCTGTGATAATGTTTTCTCAGAGTTGACCACTGGAACAATGAGAAGGAGAGACTAGTGCTGATCACTGAACGGTAAACCACAGTGGGCCTGTGTTTTGATGCCTTATCCATTTGACCCGGTTGGGGGAGGGTTCTTCAATGAGTTGATAGGCTTTACAATGTGATTACTTTTACCACACGACTGTCAGCCTGTTGGTGGTTTGTGATGATGTGCAAGCTGACAAATATCAAATATAGACATGTTTGTTTAATTCTAGTCATGTTTGTCTTGGTTTGAACAGGTCCCTGTTGGTGTGCAAGTATGACTTCATCAACCTGATGTGTCGGCAGGTTATTAGGATCTCCCTCAACGCTGTGGACACCATCTCAGTGGGAGACTTCCAGTTCCCGCCTAAATCCCTTAACAAGTAAGAGCCACAGCTATGGTCCTGTCCAGAACCGCACACTGAACCACACGCTGTACCAGTCCAGAACCGCACACTGTACCTGTCCAGAACCGCACACTGTACCTGTCCAGAACCGCACACTGTACCTGTCCAGAACCACACGCTGTACCTGTCCAGAACTACACACTGTACCACACACTGTACCTGTCCAGAACCGCACACTGTACCTGTCCCGAACCGCACACTGTACCTGTCCAGAACCGCACACTGTACCTGTCCAGAACCACACGCTGTACCTGTCCAGAACTACACACTGTACCGCACACTGTACCTGTCCAGAACCGCACACTGTACCTGTCCAGAACTGCACACTGTACCTGTCCAGAACCACACACTGTACCTGTCCAGAACCACACACTGAACCACATGAATTACCTGAACATCAAAAGGTTCTCATGCACAGTAGATAGTGATTACTGGACTCCCATTACAAGGTGCCATGTGTTGGTCTCACTGCAGAAGGGACGGGTACGGGATCCGGGTTCAGTGGGACAAATGCCCGCGGCCCTCCTTCGTGAACCGCTGGAACCCCTGGTCCACAGACATGCCTTACGTCACCTTCTGTGAGCACACCATGGCCCGGGCAGATGGGAAAGTGGCCTCGCTCTGTCAGGTACGTTCCATGACGCCTCCACCCATTTAGGAGATGACCTGTTTATACACAATATCCACGTAATGGGCATATCTGCACTTGGTCCATATGCGTGGTAATATTAGGATGTTGAAGGTTCATTTAAGAATTTTTGTGATATGTCTTGTTACTCAAGGGTGAAGACACCCATTATATGTAGATTTGGAGAGAATTCCCTTGTCTTCAGGATAAATATGGTTGGGGATCGTCTCAAACCCATTCAATATTTTACAACGTTGGAGGTTTCTATGACAAATACAGAACTGCATCGTGATACAGCTTCGCATCTTGTAAAAGGCGTTTGGGTGGTTTTTGAGGCGATGTGTTTTGAAGTGATTACTCGAAACCAATTGCTATTTCACTGTCTTCAACCTTCTGAATACTGAAAATGGTTTGTATACACTGTCATGATAATATTAGGATATGTTTGTGTGAGTAGATGACATTAAATACAGAACTACTCTACTTTGGTCAGATGGACGCCTTCCGCAACCAGCTGGTTCAGGCAGTGAAGAAGGCCCACAAGGAGGTCCCGGTCCCGGGCCGGGCCAATGGAGTTCTGATCCTAGAGAAGCCCCTCCTTATCGAGACCTACCTGGGCATAATGTCATTCATCAACAACGAGGCCAAGCTGGGATACTCCATGACCAGGGGCAAGATCGGTTTCTAGCGCTTCCCACTGAGTGAACGTGTGCTTCGTTTCAGTGAGAGTGCTGTTAAACTGTCCGGGTGGGTGGCTTGGTCTTGGCTATGTCCGGTGGACAGGCGGGAGGCAGAACCGCTGTGCCATCATCTCTACTGGTTCTGTTCCTCCTGGCCACTGTGTGCTCATGTAGAGTTATGTTTTCTGTTCAGTGTCATTCTTTTACGTCTGATGAGACATGTGAATCCAGTGCATTTAGGAGAAGTCACTAGTTACGTGGGTGTAGTTCACAGTTTCTCTTGCCGTTCAGTAAACAGTGTCTTTGGAGGGCTAGCTTTAGTGCGACGCCTTTAAAAGGCGTAGAGGCTTACCGATAGGTTTAAAAGTGGCTTGAACAGGGCTTGATCCAAAGAGAAACATATGCACTGCTTGTCTGATCGAGCAGTTTACCCGTTGTTTTCATCTTTAGCGAAATTGCTGATCTTTGTGTCGTCAGACATGTTGGCTCCAACATTATAGTGGGACTTTCTAAAGTGGTGAATTAAACGTCTTAAATGTCTGACAGCGTGGCAATCCCCCATTTACCAAGGCATCTCTGACTTCTCCACCAGGGGTTTTGAACACCACAAGGTCTGCAGGTGGTGGCCTGTACAGACACAACCCTTAGCTCGTGCATGAAGAGCTTTCGGGTTAGGGTTGTCTGGACTAGGGTTAGGGTTGTCTGGACTAGGTTTAGGGTTCTCTAGACTAGGTCAATGTTGTCTTAAGCTAGTACATAATTGCCTTTGTCAGTTTGTCCACAGTTTCCTAAATTAGGGGATAACCTGATTTGACTATGAGGTCACAAGAAAATCTCTGGAAAACAAATTACACTTGGTCCAAAGAATTGAGTAACCTCTCATAGCTGCTAATTGCACTTGTAATAAACAGAGTGGTTGTTGTTTTTGTCTGGTAAAATGATGTAACCTCTTAATTTCCTCCAGACAGCGAACCCATTCTTGAAATGTGAATTAGGAACATCAAGAATATCAAGACCCGTCAGTAAATCAGATGAATGTGAGTCCTACCATTGACTGACCATGCTTGAACTTCTCCCAAACTTTCGAACTATACTTCTTTGACTAATTTGTAAAAACATGTATGATTTTACAGCCTATCGTTGCTTCAAGGTTCACATTTACCAAAGAGCAATTTGAAATGTTTTAAGCGTAATGGGAAAGTGTTTGCGAAATGGCACAATAAGGGTTAAATGCAGGTGGTCTAAGAGAATTCCCTGTCATCTGTTCCCCTCAAAATAACCTGGTGGCTGGTAGGGGTTTCATACCTATGCTTGTAACACCACTGTGCATTTTATGCTACAAGTGACAAAATTAGATTATGCTTCATTTGCTCCAATGAAGTAAGATGTTTGTCTAAATGCATTTTTCTGGCCTGTATATTACATGTGTTGCATGTCTGGTTTGCATGCAGTCTCTGTTCAATTTGCCATCTGTGAAACTAGTCAGATTTGTATAATGTGAATCTTTAATTACAAAATAGCATTTAACGAATTATGCAGATTTCATGTGATGTCTTGAGTGTCACTAAATGAACTAAAGTAATGTATTACTTTATGGCTAGTGCTTAATATTTGTAGCACATAACGTAAGAATAATGCCCAGTGCTTTTTTTATGAACTACAAAACAAAATGAGTGCATTTGATCCGACCCGTTTACAGACGACTAACTGTTTATTCTGACCTTGAACACTCTACATTGCTTATTAAATGAATACATACCGACACTTGGTTTCTTACAACATATTTTCATGTACACCAGTGGGCTCCAACAGCTAATTCATTTAATTCATTCATGTACATTTTCTTAATTGGAATTTGTCCTTTAGCTTAAGCGGTACCTGCAGCCCATTCAGGAAGTCCAGTTCCTCCATGATGGCACATCTATATATGCCGTCGCAAGAAGGTTTGCTGTGTCTCCAAGTACAGGTTCAAGAGCATGGAGGAGATACAAGGAGAACTGGACATCGCCGTAAAAGTTCATCAACCCAGCAGCAGGACCGGTATCTGCTCCTTGTGCGAGGAGGAACAGGAGGTGCATTATTAGAGCCCTACAAAATGACCTCCAGCGGGTAACTGGTATGCATGTTTCTGACCAAACTGTCAGGACAAGACTCCATGAGGGTGGCATGAGGGCCTGACGTCCTCTAGGGCAGGGGTCTTCAAATCTTACCCGACGAGTTCCACAGCCTGCTGGTTTTCTGTTCTATGTCATTAATTGCACCCACCTGGTTGCAATGAAAGAATTGAGTGGAACTGGCTTTGAGGCCCAGAGTTAAATAACACTGCTCTAGTGGGACCTGTGCTCACAGCCCAGCACCGTGCAGCTTGTTTGGCATTTGCCTGAGAACACCAGAATTGGCAGGTCCGCCATTGTTGCCCCGTTCTCATGACAGATGAGAGCAGGTTCACACTGAACATATGTGACAGATGTGACAGAGTCTGGAGCGCTGTGGTGGACATTATGCTGCCTGCACCATCATCCAGCATGTTGGTGGGTCAGTGATGGTCTGGGGAGGCATGTCCTTGGAGGGTCACACAGACCTCCACGCTCTGACTGCTTGTAGGTTTCCATTTTGTTCTTAACGAATTACACGATGTACAGTAAAGATTTTGATCTTTCATATTTCCTTCATCGAGAAAAATTTGAGCAGTGCATTTCTGAGGCCTTTAGAGAAAGATTGACAACGGTATTGGTTGAGACACTATTGCAACTTAAATCTAAACTTTAATACAAAATAATTGTCACACCTCTAGATTTTACATATTTACACAAATCACACATTAACTACTTCATTATTAAAACAAATGACATTCGGTGTGGAAGGTTTTATGAATGCGCGTTGTAAACTTGTTTCAACATACTATTGGCACTTCAATCTGACGTCATTCATGGTCCTCCCCTAAGTGCAGGGAGCCTAACCCCCGACCAAAACATGACCGCTGGCTGGAGTGGCCACAGCATTTGGTCTGTAGTCTGTTGACCTTAACGCTCCTCAGGAGGTTCCCTCGTCGTGGTCGTCAGTCTCCATGTAGCAGAGGCACAGTTGGTCTTTCCCCATGAGGATCAAGCAGTCCCCGCTGCAGTGCCAACTCAGAGAATGAACCTGGAACCCCCCTAGGAGAGACATATGGAGTTAAGGGTTACGCCCCAACCACGGTGCAGGGGACGCCTTATTCAATCCCAGCAGCACCTCCTCCTGGTGAGTGGTGGTAATGACATAGCCACAATACCTTCAGCGGGGACCGTGACGGAGACGCAGCCTGCCGGGGACCAGAGGTACAGCTTGGCGTTGCCGGTGCAGAGGGCCAGGCGGGGCCGACGGGGGTCCCACTGGAAGCAGCGCACGGCCGCCGTCTGCTCCAACACCGCCAGCAGCCCCAGCCTCTGGAGGTCCCACACCCACACCGCGCTGGCCATGCTGTCTGCAGGGGCCAGGACACTGTTAACACTGGGCTCTCTAGAACGCTGGGGGCTACGTGGCTCAAGACAACGCTCTGTGACTCAGGATGGAAGAACTAATTCCCATTCGGAAAACTAAAATCAAACGGCGGAATGGTGCATTCGGAATTATAATTTATGCAATGCGGTACCGTTTTTTTCTCCATCAGCCCTCAGTTCCTTACCGTTCTTGGTTGCAAGGTAGCGGTTGTCTGAGCTGAAAGCCATGGAGGAGACCCCTATTTTAGGGTTGGCACGGTCCAGGTCAGGTTTAATTACAGGCAGCTGGACCGGCAATGGGCAGATTACATCTAAAAAAAAAAATACAAAAAGTGGGATGACACAAAAGCAGCAAAATACACTTACGGCAAAGAACCTAACTTGGATCAAACAAGATAAAATGCACAAATAAAAAAAATCACACATTTACAATGGTTTCCGGAATATACTTTTTCATAATGTTGGTGTTTAAATACAAGTGTAAGGAATAATACAGCAATTTTGGCAAACAAGGGCAGGGTGAGTTGTGCTTACATTTGCTCTGTGTGTTGAAAAGGGTGCTGCCCATAGTGATGTGTTGCTGGATGGACAGGCTGTCTTTCCCCACGCCTGGCCTCCTCTCCACCTCCTTGTACATGACCTAACACACAAAGCTCCAGTAAGTCACCAGGTAGATTCAGCACTTTATTCACACCCAAGCATTAAGCAGCAAAGGATTTACAGGTACGGAAACAAAATGCTGAGCAGCTCTTGCTTAGAATGAATTTTGCCAGGTAAACTAGCTGACAGTGTGTTCACTTTTACCGCAACAAGTTAGGGGAAAACAGGGGAGGGGAGGGTTTGAAAGCTGGTCATGGATGTTGGTAAGCCAAGTTGTGAATTTAATGACTACAGAGTCAAGACAACCATTAAACCTCTCAACAGTAAGACAGCAATTTGCACAGGGTAAGATTCCTATTTACTGCTCTTGGACACTAAGACACAGTCTATAGGTTGGTTTCTAAAGTCTTCAGACTAATCTCCGGGTTTCTTTTCTCAGTGCTGATTGCAGCATTCAATGCAACTGAAAACAGTGTCAGAGTCCTTTTTGGAGTATGATGGGGTAAATTTCTTCTCATCCTCTGAATCCTGCCAGGACATTGTCCTCTTCATCCAGTAGCGCCTGGCTGGTCTACAGTCTTGAAGAACAGCAGCATGGTAGTCTGCAGGGATCCCCATTCTTGTGAAACTCTTTACCATCTGTTAGTGTCACCCGCTTTACTGCCTGGAGTCCGTCCTTGCAACCCTAACTTGTGTTGTGCCCGTAGACGTGAGCTTGGAGCTAATCACGTCACTGCCCTTGGTCCCTTGGAAAGAGTACTCACAGCTTTAGTGTTGTTGATGGTGGCTGGGTGGTCAAACTCAGTCAGCTTCTTCCAGGTGATGTGATTTAAGATTCGAACCTAAACAGGACATGATCGTAGCCATTACCCCCAGAAAGTTAAAAGGTATTCCCTTCTTCATGACTATGTGCGGCTATAGCAGACAGACTCTAGTCTAGTGCTGGAATAAAAATAAAAAATCCCTTGAAAACACTTCTAGATTAGAACAAATCTGCCACAAAGACTCATATCCCTGATCACTAGTCACTGAGACACTTGTCCCTGATCACCTGTCACAGACTCATATCCCTGATCACTAGTCACTGAGACACTTGTCCCTGATCACCTGTTACAGACTCATATCCCTGATCACTAGTCACTGAGACACTTGTCCCTGATCACCTGTCACAGACTCATATCCCTGATCACTAGTCACTGAGACACTTGTCCCTGATCACCTGTCACAGACTCATATCCCTGATCACTAGTCACTGAGACACTTGTCCCTGATCACCTGTCACAGACTCATGTCCCTGATCACTAGTCACTGAGACACTTGTCCCTGATCACCTGTCACAGACTCATGTCCCTGATCACGGGTCTCTGAGCCACATTGTCACAGTCAGATGCTGGATCTCTATGGCAAGATGCCTAATTCAGTGGAACGATACCCATCCACAGTCTCCCGCATAATTCCATTTCTCTTCTTAACATTTGAGGTATTGTGCTGCTCTATTCTGTTTGCCCAAAAAGCCATTTGAAATAATAAAAACATGTTGTAGAAATGCAGCTCTGCAGCGGTCCTACATGCACCTGGACGGCACAGGAAGCCTATTGGACAAGAAGGCGACAGAGGACACACCTTCTCATCGTAGCTGCCTATGGCCAGGAACTGGCTGCTGGGACTCCAGGCCAGGGACTTGATCCCCAGCGACCACTCATACGCACTGTAGGTGGACAGCAGCCGGCCATCCAGCGAGTACAGCAGGACCTTGTACTGAGGAAAGAGTGTGTCCAAGTTCACGTCAAAACGCACAGAGATCCCGTTGTGGGAAGACAACCCAGTGGCGTACCTCCAGACAACTGTCCCACACAGCCAGGACGCAGCTGTTAGGAGACCACTCCACCCCAGCCATGTCCTGGGTCTCCGTCTCAAAGTGCTGGGGAAGATGGACAACGGGTGAGCCTGGAGGATCCAGACCAACTGGCACCAGATTGACCGAGAAAAGGCTGCGGTTTGGGTAAAACGTAACAATTCATCATTGAATCTAGCGGTCCCATAACTTGATACGGACACTCCCGTCGGAGGAGATCTGAGGACACCCACCCTCAGGAGGTGCCAGTCTTCACACACAAACACGCTGACGTAGTCTCTGCAGTCCCGGCGCTCTGCCAGGGCCATGTAACAGCCATCCCTGCTGAAGTCAATCCCTGAAAGCACATCCCGGGGCCGGTCAGCACCACAGGAAACAGCATTATACCATGTCCCCAATTACATCCTCAAGTAGACAAAGGTTGAATAATTCTGTTCGAGTCCTAGACCTGACTTTATCACTAATCAAGTCTTTGTACAATAGAGGTACAATGAACTGGCTGTAGTTGTAAACTGTCTAACAACTTTGTAATGTTAGTTGGATACATGGTAATGGAACCGCAGGCTGAGGAGACTATGTGACAGCAACTCTATTCATTTAAAACCAGCTCAAAACATTCATGAAACATTAATAAACATTGAGATAATGGCTGCTAGCAAATGAATAGTTCTTGTTTGTTCTTGATTCTCAATCATTTAAACCCACAGGATCCGGCATACTTCCTGGTCAAACAGGCATTTAAAAAACAGTTTACTGTGTGTGTGTTTTAACCATGCAAAGGGGATGGAGAACGATCGGCCGCTGACAGATTCTAGCAAGCAAGCGCCATTTACTGTAGAGGGTTTAAGCTGTCAGCGCATGGCCCGTGGGCCCTAAGGTCAAAGGTCAGGGAGGGATGGCCCTGTCCCACGGACGCCACGCCCACGTACTCACCCTTCTGACAGGCCTTGGGGTACTTTATGTAGGACACGGCTTTGGAGCACAAGGACCACACGGTCACTCTCAGCTGGGCAGAAAACACAAAGAATCAGCCTCACAAAGCCATCTTTCATCCATGAGCCATTACTGCAGTGTCTGCAGCCATTTAATATGCAGCAACAGTATACAAATAACAGGGTCTGTCTGCACCCGAGGCCCCGTCTGCCTCTGTAAGTGACGCTGGACGCAGACCTGAACCAGGACATGGGAAACAGGGAGTCAACATCATCCACCCATTACAAAGATCTCAATCAACCGTGGGAGTAATAAGACGTAGGGTTGGGGGTTCATTCCCAATACAGTGGGCACCCGTTCCAGCCTCATGGAGGGGCTCTCTGCCAGGAACAGGCTCAGCCGGGGTATGTGCGATGGACAACACTGTGTTGTATAAGCCAACCACAATGAGAAGTAAATTGTAGCAATGAAAAATGTCAAAAAGGACAGTTATTCTAAATCTAAAAGCTAGAATTATAAAATATCTTCCCTATCCATCAACCTCAGTAAAGTATGACAGTGTTCCATTAAAGGGTGCGGAGGAGACCCACACAGGACTTGGTAGAAACCTTGGCAGTTTATTACCGGATGTTTCCAATTGATTAGTCTTTGGGAGACGATGGACAACATTCTTATTGAGGAATAAATGGGTACTATATTCAACAAGTTTTAGTCAACCAGCTACAATCAGAATGCCTGTCAGGGTACAAAGCAGTGTATACTGAGAACCGGGAACAACCATCTCCGGAGTTGCTGCTAGAAATCAGACTAAAGATAAGCTAGTACTTAATGTATTATTGTGTAGAATGAAACTCCTTCAAAATGGGTTTGACAGTTCAATGAACTGTTTTGTAAAATATAGAAAATGCAAGCATTTGTAATGGTGGAGCTATCTTCATCAAAATGATAACACAGCAAACAGACTTCCTCTTAATTGTGTGATCTCAAGCAATATAATTTAAATGTATGGAACACAGAGTATTTGCTCCCGGGGAGGTCTTCAAAGTCATTATCTGTAGAAAACATAAACTAGTCAAAGCATGGATTTGAATATGAACCCCCAGATATACAAGCACACTCTCCTTCTACCAAATGGTAAGCCAGACTTAAATAAACAAAACTAGGCCAGTACTGGAAGTATAACACTGCATTTTCAATAAGCACAGAGTGAGCAGAGCTGTTAAGACAGAACATTAGTCATTGTAAGCCAACCAAATGACATTTTGGCTGTGTAGAGTGTCACCACAAGCATGCTATGGGTGTTACATTTAAGGCCTTCATATCTTCGTTAACAATCTATTAAGCCGATCCTATAAATGCTAAGACTGGGAAAATGCAGGACTAAACTGGTCTCGGTTTTCAGCCAAGACTACTGCATGGCTTTATGACAAGATATAAGCCGGAAACCCAAGTGACAAAGTTTTGCGTTGACAACACAAAAGTGTGAACAATTATCAAGACCATCACTGTCGGTGCAGCCTTTAGAAACGCTTTGCCTTCCTTTGTGACCAAGTTTAAATCGTTACCGTTTCACTGAATGGCATTCCGTCAACGTTCCCAGTCTGAACAGGGCCCACTCAGGGGAGGAAGGCATTCAGACATCAAGCTTACTTACCCAGCCCCCCTCCCCCCTTATCTACAGGACCATGGTAACCACTGTCAACACAGCCCAACACACTCCCTGGGCAGCTTGGATCAGATCACATTGATATGAGGGGACTGGTTTAGGGGGGGGTGGTGTAACTGTGGTGTAACTTAAAACTGGAAAGATGGAGGGAGCGGCGCATATATAAAATAGGTGAGAAATGCTTCTCCGTCCTGCCAGTCTGGGCCCCCGAAGACCAGAAAACTACACCTTGGAAACCAACATGACCCCCGCAACCGGGAGCCAACGCCTGGAGCAGTGGTCCCTCGAGGACTGGAGTTAAACAAGCAGCTGCCGTTTCCACACGTCGAACAATAGGGAGAACAGCATGTATTCTATTGGCCTTCGCAGCACACCTCAGATTTAGTCTTCTTAGTAGATATAAGTGGAGGCAGTTACATGTAGAAGAAGGCCATGCTGCAAGAAGACAGAACATTTAAGTTGTTGTAGAGTAAGTGGCCTGTTAGGGTGTTGTGGAAACTGGAAGGGTGGATAGAAGACGTATACATTGAGGTAAATAGTTTAACCCTGGTTCTCTGAAGGACAT
Source organism: Novumbra hubbsi (assembly GCA_016801125.1). NCBI lineage: Eukaryota > Metazoa > Chordata > Actinopteri > Esociformes > Umbridae > Novumbra > Novumbra hubbsi. The sequence goes on along the minus strand of JACXGK010007496.1, from coordinate 4,519 downwards.
TTTCACAGCAAACAAACAAAACATGACATCCAAGTCTTCCCAGGCCTGAGGTTGAAGATAAAATCCCTTCTCAACCCTAGGAACATTGATTAAGGCCCACTCTTCATCTCAGCTTGACACCCTAGGGCCCTCGTTGGGTCTCCCAGTGGGCCCTCGTGGGGTCTCCCAGTGGGCCCTCGTTGGGTCTCCCAGTGGGCCCTCGTTGGGTCTCCCAGGGGGCCCTCGAGTGGGTCTCCCAGGGGGCCCTCGAGTGGGTCTCCCAGGGGGCCCTCGTTGGGTCTCCCAGGGGGCCCTCGTTGGGTCTCCCAGGGGGCCCTCGTTGGGTCTCCCAGGGGGCCCTCGTTGGGTCTCCCAGGGGGCCCTCGTTGGGTCTCCCAGGGGGCCCTCGTTGGGTCTCCTAGGGGGCCCTCGTTGGGTCCTCGTTGGGTCTTCAAGGGGGCCTTCCTTCAGGTTATATTCTATAACTTAAAGTATTTTTTCAGTCACTTGGTACAACACACCAGAACTAGTGTAGTAGTATCCAACACTGAAGCCAGATAGGCGGTACAACAGTCTGAGAAGGATGTATAGATTCAGTGAAACTGTATTGGACCTATAGTCCACAGCTTAAACCTCATGGCTACAGTACTATTCGGGTACTGATCTTGGCTGAGAAAGCCTCAGGACAAATGACACCAGAAAATCTCTAATAGCAAACCACAGATACAGCTCCCCCAGTGACAGCCCTTTTAATGTGTGTCAGAGTTAGTGATGCTGCCATTCCTTTGAGGAATCTTTGGCACCAGCCGATCTGTCAGCAATGGATTAGTTAATATGCATTCCCATCGGAGACAGAATCGCAAACCAATATAGCCGGTTCTCCGGTTACAGCCGTGTAATTCCCCCATGGATCAGACTGCAGTATAGCCAGGCATCTGTCAGGATGACTGATAGTGGATTGTCAATGTGAAGCCATGGAAGCTACCCGTTGTCCTCATACCAACATTGCCAACCATGCAGGGATGCAGAGCCACTGGCCAGGCATGCAGCCAACTCTACTGCCATGTGGAAACCATTAGATGACGACGGCCTTGAGGGTCTCCCACCCTGGTTCATCACTTGCTCAGGTGGCAAGTTAGATTGGCAGTGGGGATTTAAACATTCATTTTCTTTACTCATTCTTTTCTTGAATGAAAAGAATGAGAGGGTAAAGGTAACTTGGACTTTTAGCCAAACCATAAGGCTAGGTCAGGAACTCATGTCTGTTCTGACAAGTTAGAAACCCGCCCCATTTGACAGGAAGCCAAGAGAATGAACTACACTCAAATCTTGATTCTGTTCCAATAGTCTAGCCTAAGTAATTATCATTAAACTAATTCCATACCACATACACGAATGGTGTATATGTGATATACAAATACAGTACCAGACAAACATTTGGACACACTTACTCTATCATTTGAATGGGTTGTGTCAAATGTACATTTAGTTAATAATGAAATTTAAAAAAGAAAACAAACAACTGGCGGTCTTAGACTAACGCAGGTAGCGAAGAACTGATCAGCGGGTATATTTCAGTTCCAGTCATCAGGCAAGCTGATGGTCAGAGTTCAGATCGGGCCAGTGGTTCGCCCACATGAGATGTCACAGCTACAGACGTTCGTGTAAAGCTACACCCTGGCGTAGCACCATCACCTGTAAACCAACAAATTGCATCCATGTTTCCAAACGGGAGGGTGGAGGTGAATAAACACACAGACGGTGGGTTCAACACACAGCAGCTGTCCCCGAACAAGTTAACACAGCCTCTAGTCGGAGGCCCCGGCGAAATGAAGCCGGGGTACCGACACCCGTCTGGCACAGCCTTAATGAAACCCGGGGAGGGGTGAAGGGGAGGTCAGCAGAACGGGCCCGAGGTGGGGAGACAGACCTGACGCCCAGCATGAGTTCTGAGTGGCACTTGCACGGGGGAAAGACACACAGCTCGACCTGCTGATTGCCGCCTCTGGAGGACAGATAAACACAGGGCTGTCTGCACATCCCCAACGGCGAACGGTGCCATTCTCACAATTTCGGTGGGCAGATTCCTCCAATGGACACGAGACAGACGGAAGGAGACTATTCTATTCCGGTTTGTTTGACGATGCAGACAAACACAAAGCAGTAATGTCCCAGACACTCCCCGACCCTCCGAGCTGTGTCAGGGCCTCAGCACCTGTCAGAGGCTCTCGGAGTCGGGTTCAGGCGGCAGGCTAGTCCTGTGGCGGAACGGGGCCCAAGACCTAACACACACGGGGGGGGGGGGGGGGGGGGGGGCAGGAATGCAGCTTCACCCCCACCCCATAACATGCCAGACGACTGCACTTTCACCTACAGCCGTCGCAGACGAGCAAAGCAGGTCGTGATGATGTCCCAAGGAGGTTCGTACCAAGTCTAAACTAATCTGAAAAACATTCACTTGACACGAACAGTGTGTGATAGAATGTCACAGCGAACAGGATGTGATCTGGATGGGTTTTCATCTTCGAAGAATATTACAAATGGTTTCTATCCCTTTACACATCCACTGTGGATATCAAATCGAGGGACGAGTGTAAGGAATATGGTGAAAACTCCCTTAAGTCCCAATTCAAACCAATCCAGAACGTTTCACGGGCTTCAAGGGGAGAGAACGAGTTCACACTTTGCAGAGAAGAAACTGAATAGGACTCTGAGGGAAGTGAATTCCTGCGTCTATCTCACGACAGAACACTGGTTGGCATAACTAAACTCAGGGATACATGTCAGGTGGGGCGGTCTCTGGTGTCTGCTGGCTATTTCCAGGCCCTCCCCTTCCTTATGGACAGCAACAGTGGACAGCAGAATGACACACGTGTAAATATAAAAACACAGACACACACACTCCTGGCGACTTCACACTTACATGGAATTCCGTGGTGTTGAGAATGTGACGTCCGTCTGGGCTCCAGCGCGAGTTAACCAGTCCGATCGAGCCCTCGTCAATTTTACAGTACCAATCGGGCTGTTCCAGAGACCACACCTGGGAGAAAGAGAGAGTGGCATCGGGACTGTACAAGGACAACCGCCTTGCCATCCGCCCAAGCAGAAAACGTTTGGTCGCGCCCAGGTCTGACCGAGGGACACCATGAAAGACTGGCGATGGTTACCTCTGCAAAAGTAAGATTGCGACTTTTATGTTACAAGTGGCAGGGCAGTTAAAGATCTTTGCGTCAATGCAGCCCAAAGAGCTGGTAGTCATAATATCGGCCAAAACTCCTAATGTGATCTAACAATCTTAGTCAATGTTTGTTTGAGTGACAAGGTGTGCTCTAGAGTAGATTTCCTACCCTCGAGAATGATACATTTCATTCCAAACCCCCACATGAATTGGAGCCCATCCAGGGCCAAAGGAGGCAGCGTGGGGGGGGGGGGGGAGAATCCACATTTACAGTATTTCAGAAACCAACACCAGTGATCAGACAAGGCCTAACAAGGTCTACCTGCACTAGTCCCCTCTTGTACATGGCACACAGAACAAACTGCGAGTCAGAGGACCACTCCATGTGGACCACCTGGTCCAGGCAGGTGTAGAGATGCAGGATCTGTAGGGTTTTCACATCTCGCACCACCAGCCGGTACTGAACGCATGTAGCCTGTGGAGAGGAGAAAGATGGCGTTGGACGAAGGCACAGTATTCCCACACGACTACAACGCCAAAGCCAGGTTCCCGCTATTCCCAGCATTTTGACATGACTGTTGTGGTCTTTAGATTTTGACACTAAAACGTCTCAGACCTTTGCCTGTGGGGCAACATATTTCTCAAAGTCTAGTGGGCATAACTCTGTCTAACTGTATAGGTAAAATATGCTGTCAGTTCTGAAAGCTGATATCATTGTAAAAAAAACAAATTTTTACATCACATTTTACATCCTTAGTTTAAATGTATATTATTTTGGATACAGTCAAAGGAAAACAGGGAAAACCCTGTTTAACAAAACCGTGTAGATATTTGAGAAAACAAAAATGCTCGGTTTCCCACTGCGCTGTTAAAAAGGGCGTATTCAGAGAGATTTAGTGGAGTACATGGGGCAAGCATGTATAACATAACATAACATAATAATAAAATTACCATCAGAAAGAAGTAAAATACACTGCTCAATCATCATCACCACCACTACAGTATAACACAGAGTCAGTTAAACTTTATGAATATCAATCAGTCCAGAAAGGAATCATAAGCGACTGGGAATAAATGTCACCTTTTTCTGCCATCGCCAGAATGTTCTTCCGGCATTTGGTTTTCAACGATTTACACGATGTGAGGCCAAGATTTTGATGTTTAATATATTTTGTTCATCAAAACCCGACGTGTGATATTAGTTGTTCCCTTAATTTTTTATAGCAGTGCAGATTACACAACAACAATACTCCCTTAGTTGTTCCCTTAATTTTTTATAGCAGTGCAGATTACACAACAACAATACTCCCTTAGTTGTTCCCTTAATTTTTTATAGCAGTGCAGATTACACAACAACAATAC
>JACXGK010007495.1:0-25180 GCA_016801125.1 Novumbra hubbsi | reverse complement strand
GAGGTACGTGGGTAGAGTAAGGCGAGGTACGTGGGTAGAGTAAGGCGAGGTACGTGGGTAGAGTAAGGCGAGGTACGTGGGTAGAGTAAGGCGAGGTACGTGGGTAGAGTAAGGCGAGGTACGTGGGTAGAGTAAGGCGAGGTACGTGGGTAGAGTAAGGCGAGGTACGTGGGTAGAGTAAGGCGAGGTACGTGGGTAGAGAAAGGTGTGGTATGTGGGTAGAGAAATGTGAGGGTTGTGGGTGGAGATGAGTGAAGGATGAAACTTTGTACAAATTGTTTTACGGCCATAAAAAGCTGTTTTCCCCTTCTAGGTCCAAGGAATAGGTTGCCAGGAACAGCAGGCTGTGAGGATGTTGTCAATGCGGGGGTGTCCTATTGAAGACATGTTAAGCATGACAGAGAAAGGTGGATGGACAGGCCAGAGTGTCTCTGATATACACAGCAAAGTAACCCAGCTGAAAAAAGTCCCCTCCAGCTACCAAGGTGGAAATATCTAAAGAGATTTTTCAAGGAGCTCAAACCCTGGGTCGCTCTGCTCATAGGACTACTGGCAAAGCACCGCTGGGGTAATCTAGTAGCTAGACAGGTTAAATTAACCTTTGGAAAAGCAATGTCTAGGCTGCGGCTGAAATGTTTCGGTATGGCTCTTTTTTCCACCCTAACAATCCAGGCTGTTCCCAGCCAGAGAACGCAAAAAGTTATGTCTGGCAGAGACACAGAACGCGGTGTCCTTCACAGCCAGCTGGCCTGGAGAACACTGAGAAATAAGATCATTTAGTCATGAGAGAAAAACAGAGTACCACTTCTCATTTTAAATGAAAACCTGGACAAAGACATATTGCAAGAGGACAGAACACACTAAGACAAGAAAATAAAGACCACATGAAATAATTTAATAAACATATGCAAACAAGGAAAATTCTATCGCTTTTGACACTCACAATTTACAGTCACAAAACATGCTGCAGTGTGCAATGTTGAGACATGCTTACTCTCATGGTTATGACAGAGCCCGTTAATATGTCCTGCAGAGTAGACTCTCATCTAAACGCCCCTTTTTGGGGGGGAAAACAAACCTACATCCCGCGTAGACTACAACAGGCGTAAACTAGACAAACCAGACATCTTAAATTCATAACTTTTTTAATGCAGAATAGTTGCGGTGCAGTTGGTTGCACCAACAATAAAACTAAAAACTCTGATCTCAAATGTGTTCCCGACATGTCCTAAAATCCGATAGAAGGTCTTTATTGGTCCAATACATGAGAAGGGAAGAATGTTGCGAGGTATACCCTTTTCAGACACGCGGCTCACGGAAGCTCTCTCAGTAACCTGTACGGCTTTTCAAATGACGCCACGAACACCTTTCCGGAGACGATTGGAAGCGCTAGTTTCCCGGGATTTCCATTGTCTTTCAAAAATAGACCCGACTCACTTTCGACACTACAACTGTCAATCACATAATCTGGAGCTGTTTTAGCGCACTCTTTGTGCCGATCGCTCTCTCCTAAATGAAGTACATTACCATTGATTTGTATTATGACTTAACAGGACATGTATTAGAAATAAAAGGCGCCTGTCGTAACATAAACAAGCGGAATACGAACAAGACACCGCAGATCAATTAGCTAATTTTATCGTTGTCAGGGAAACTATCGTAGCATTATTGTATGTTATGAATTCTGACATCTGAAAGGCAAAAGCGTCGCTCTTAGTTAGTTTGTCTGAAATCGGGTAAAATGACTGAATGTCTGAAATAAAAGGTTAGTTTGCTGTGATGCACACATTGTACAACCTTATAACAGCACGTTTACTACTGCTTGAGAAGAACGTGAGCGAGGTAACACTCATACCCCGTGAAAACAAAACACAACGTGAAGTTTCAACGGCAACTGCTTATAACCCCAGAAAGTTGGGACGCTGCGTTAAATGCAAATAAAAACAGAACGCAATGATGTGCAAATCTTTCATAGCTTTATTTAATTCCAAATAAAACAAAGACAACATATCAAATGTTGAAACTGAGACATGTTATTGTTTTTGGAGAAATACGTGCTCAAATTGAATTTAATGCCAGCAAAACACTTCCAAAAGTTTGGGACAAGGGTTTGTTCAGCACTGTGTTGCATCATCTCTTGTTTTGCCAACACTCTGTAAGCGTTTGGGAACGCTGTTGTCTTTGTACTATTTTCTATTGAATACAAGATTTAAAATTTTTTGCATTGCGTTTTTATTTACATTTTACGGAGCGTCTCAACTATTTTGGAAACAAGGTTGTAGATCCTAGGTCCAATACAATTAGTTTCAAGCCTCAAACTGGCCAAGCATATTGTAGTGATCCAAACATAAAGGCTGCTGAGGGTTCCATAATTGGTACCAGTCTTTACTTATATCATATTCAGGGGAAACCCTCCAATTGAAAGATGTAGCCTGTCGGTTTCCTCTGTCAGCAACACATTGTCAGGAATGGATTCTGCATTCAGTCTCCTTGGTTACAGTGTCTTGAGGGACAGTGAGTTATGGCTTGGATTGTACCAGTGGACTCTAAACACCACGTCCATGACCCTCCTCAACACACAGACACAACAACATATGAATCTTGTCAAAAACACCTACATCTTGACTCTTAAGAGTCATGAAACTGAAAGAGTCAGTGTTCAAAATGGGTAATTGTTTAATTTTCTCCTCTGGTCTAGATACTGGTCTAGTCTACTAGTGTAGTCTGGTCTAGAAGAGACTAGTCTGGTATAGAGGGTACTAGTCTGGTTTAGAGGGTACTAGTCTGGTCTAGAAAATACTAGTCTAGCCTAGAGGATACTTTCTGCTTGAATTTGAAACAGATAAACATAAAAAAAACACATTTAGTTTTTGCATAATGCCACATAGTTCTCATTCTAGTGAAAACATGAACATGACAAAATAAAAAAAAATACAATAGGGTCTAATTTATTAGTTACTCAATCTGGCCTCCAGGGGTCTCTCTCTGAGATCTGACTACAGATAGCCAGGAGCAGGAGAGACAGTAGATAGCTCAGCATGACAGGCTGGGAGAAAACACACCCAGGGTGTGAACTGTCTAAACGTAGACTGAGGAGCTAAGAGGAAGAGGAGCACTCTCTACGGCTGATTTCCTACCATTTCACTCTGTTCCTTTGAAGGACAGGAATGAGCGTTGTTTTGTTTCTGCTGACAGATCTGTTGGCCCGATTTGAACACATGCTGCAGCAGTACATGTGCACACTGGGAGGAGATATAAACCACAAGACATACATTTAGTTTTCACCTGAAGGAAACATTAGATGCAGTTTGGTTGTGTTTGCTTACTCTCCTCGCTCTCCTCTCTGTCTCTCCTCTCTGTCTCTCCTCTGTCTCTCCTCTCTGTCTCTCCTCTCTGTCTCTACTCTCTGTCTCTCCTCTCTGTCTCTCCCTCTCTCTCTTCCTCTGTCTTTCCTCTCTGTCTCTCCTCTCTGTCTCTCTGTCTCTCCTCTCGGTCTCTCCTCGCTGTCTCTCCCTCTCTCTCTCCCTCTGTCTCTCCTCTCTGTCTCTCCCTCTCTCTCTTCCTCTGTCTTTCCTCTCTGTCTCTCCTCTCTCTCCCTCTGTCTCTCCTCTCTGTCTCTCCTCGCTGTCTCTCCCTCTCTCTCTCCCTCTGTCTCTCCTCTCTGTCTCTCCCTCTCTCTCTTCCTCTGTCTTTCCTCTCTGTCTCTCCTCTCTCTCCCTCTGTCTCTCCTCTCTGTCTCTCCTCGCTGTCTCTCCCTCTCTCTCTCCCTCTGTCTCTCCTCTCTGTCTCTCCTCTCTGTCTCTCCTCTCTGTCTCTACCTCTCTCTCTCCCTCTGTCTCTCCTCTCTGTCTCTCCTCGCTGTCTCTCCTCTCTGTCTCTCCTCTCTGTCTCTCCCTCTCTCTCTCTGTCTCTCCCTCTCTCTCTCTCTCTCTCTCTTCTCACTCCTCCTGTCACCCCCACCTCTCTCTAATGGGTTGGGAGCTATTTATCAGCACTGACATCCTTCTATCTGTGGATTGATTTGACCCAGAATGCCATAAAAGATGAAAAGTTGAATGGGGTTGACTTATGACCTTTTGTCAGTCTCTACCAACAGGTGAGGTAGAAGGCCCCAACACACACAAACACAGACTTGAGATTACATTGACGCAATCAATGCATGATTGGTAAGAAAAAGTTCAAAACCTTGTAATTAGATTTTGATTGAAGCTTTCAAATAAATGAATAGTATTGACGTCTTTTCCTGCTGATGGAGAGTCATTATTTCCAGAAACCACAGTACCTGTTATCTACATTGATGATCATTAGCAGTAAACTACATTCCCAAACAACTACTGGCAAGTTGACAAACTTTAATACTGCAAAACTAATTATTTAAACAACAACAGTTATGCAAATGAAAGAGATGCTGAATGTGTATCACAGTAGCTGTGCGAATTAGAAGAAACACCCTGCAAATCAAGATAAAAGAGAACACTTTGCTCTTCCATACTTAAAAAGAAAAACAAGAAGCTTTTTTCAAACTTCTTCCAAAACGTTCTCTCAGGTATAGTAAAAGAAGTGTAGGTGGATCCAACTCTTGCAGCATTATATATCTGTAAATACATCTATATTCTATTTTATAGATCTGTTTCAGAAAGCAAAAGTTTGTGCGATGGCAAGACGTGTATGATGGAACAGACATGATTAAAAAGATGTGTGATGAAACAGTCGTCTCTGTGATTAAAAAGACGTGTGATGAAACAGTTGTCTCTGTGATTAAACAGACGTTTGATGAAACAGTCATCTCTGTGATTAAACAGATGTGTGATGAAACAGTTGTCTATGTGATCAACCAGACGTCTCTGTAATTAAACAGACGTGTGATGAAACAGTCGTCTCTGTGATTAAACAGATGTGTGATGAAACAGTCATCTATGTGATCAACCAGACGTCTATGTAATTAAACAGACGTGTGATGAAACAGTGGTCTATGTGATTAAACAGACATCTGTGTAAACAGACCAACAGACACACAGATCAACAGACCAAACACTAATAAACAGACGGAGAGCATACCTTACCTTGTTTCGTTCTGGTTAATTAACCTCAATTCCTTAAATCTTTGTTAACATACTTCAGCTAATGTCTATACAGACGGTCATCTGATCTCTGTGAGGTGGGACAGGAAACTGGTTCCAAATAATCACAAAGACTTAGTAGAACGGATTACCTTTTGCCTTTTTATCTGATAATAATCAAGATTGCATTTTGGACTGTGTGGGACTTGAACCTAGATCAGCACAAAAACACTATTAGAACACACACACGCTAGGGTGGTTTGTGAATAGGCCATATGCTATTATTCATGCCAGAATGAGCCCATGAGGTTCTTTGAAGACACAAATCGCTACTGTCTGCTAAATGACTAGAATTGAAACAAAGCCAGTGAGTTATTTGCGGGGTGTTGACATACACTTTAAACGCTGGAGGGAAATGAGAGACAAGTGGATGGGAGGAGGGTAGGAAGGTGTTGGGTAGGAGAGGGGAGGGGGATAGGAAGGTGTTGGGTTGGAGAGGGGAGGGGGATAGGAATGTGTTGGGTAGGAGAGGGGAGGGGGTGTTTCAGAGAAAAGAGGGGGCTTTGGGGGCTGGATCACGTGTCTTTATGATGCTGACCATACTAATGTAAGTGGATGAGTCTGAGAGTAAGTGAATTCATCTGACTTTAAGTGGATGAATCTGAATGTAAGTGCATGAGTCTGAGAGTCAGTGGATAATTCTGAATGGTGTAAGTGGATGAATCTGAGAGCCAGTGGATGAATCTGAATGTTGTAAGTTGATGACTCTGAGAGCCAGTGTATGAATCTGAATGTAGGTTTGCATTCCAACTCTGTCTTGATGGGCATCACTGGGCCTTTTCGCTGAGTCTCAACCCTTTGCTGGATCGATCCTCCCCTCCTAATGAAAATGAACCTGACTAAGTAAGTTGGTGCATCGGAACATAAGGGTAAGTGTTCAGAAGCTTGATTAAAATGTATTTTACTTCCGTAGAGCATTGATGAGATTAGATGCACACTCGGTTCTGTTGAATCTATGTTGATTATATGTTAATGTTAATTATATGTTAATATGTTAATATGAATATAGGAGGTCAAACAGACAACCTGTCTTCGGAAGTGATACAATTACTGGAAATTCTTGTAAAAATAAATATTGATGCAATTCTCTTAGCTGTAAATATGCAGGAAAAACTGCAAAAAAAAAGTCAACTTGGCATGAACAGTAAAACTCCACAGTGCTGCAGACAACATGAAACACCTTGGTAACTTCTCCCAACAGCCTGACAGACAGACGCCATGGTGATTCAGTCAGATCAGCATCCATCCATTCTTCTGACAGCAGACGCCAGTTAATTGGGACCTTTTGTGCAACGGTGGCTCTGGTATGCTTGTTCAGACTACGGCACAGATGGACAGGGGGAAAAAAGAGAGAATTAGTGAAGGTTGGGGTCTCGAACTAGAGAAAAGCGTGTGGGGCCACTTGACCTGTCCTTTATCATTGCCCAGATGTGAGACTGGCTCCAAAAAGCTTCTAGTACTTTCCCCGCCTCAATCACCCTAGAATCACATGCAGAGAGTCTTTGCAGGGGAAAGATCAATAGCACATAGAAAATAACAATAAACAGTAAAAAAAATGATGTTGTTCCAAATGACCTCCAGATGCCAAGACCACAAAAGATACTTAGTTTGGTTGAAAAACAACAACCAACCTTCGTTTCCACATCAGTACTGCGGATCTGAGCAAATCCTGTGGCTCCCTGTTCTCAAAGAACCCCATGGTAATCACATGTTTTATTTGACCTGCCTGAAGGACCAGATGTGAGGAATTCAGTCACTGACCCGCCCAGTACTAAGAGAGAACCTGACCAGCCCAGTACTAAGAGAGAACCTGACCAGCCCAGTACTAAGAGAGAACCTGACCAGCCCAGTACTAAGAGAGAACATAACAAGCCCAGTACTAAGAGAGAACCTGACCAGCCCAGTACTAAGAGAGAACCTGACCAGCCCACTACTAAGAGAAAACCTGACCAGCCCAGTACTAAGAGAGAACATAACCAGCCCAGTACTAAGAGAGAACCTGACCAGCCCAGTACTAAGAGAGAACCTGACCAGCCCAGTACTTAGGGAGAGCCACACTTCCCTTTTAACTTTGACTTTTTCACCCAAAATGAAGCAGATTAATCTGGCTGTAATTTATTTACTGCAGTACAGCAGCTAGAATGTATCAGTCACTCAAGTCAGTAACATTTGTTTTACAAAAAACTATTTGTTCAAAATCTCCACATCAGTGCAGATTTCTGATTGGTGGGTTATTTCCAAACCTAGGAACAACTATCCATAAACCACATTAACGAGCCCAGCCTAACAACCCCTGAGAATATTATGACTACAAGATTTGTTGCGATTTTAAGTTAAGTAGCTTTAGCATAACAGGTAGATAGATGTTTCTATCCACACTCTTAACAAGTATCTCTTACTAGGGTCAGGCGAAGCCCTGAGATGCGACATACAAGCAGTACTTTGGCCCGACCCCTGACCTGGAAGGAGTATAAACTCACTTACTATGTTGTTTACATGGTAACAAAACATGGTGATATCAGTTACAGGTGATAGTAGAATTGTAGAAGTGCCAGTGTATGCTAAAGATAGTAGCTACCCAACAACAATGCCTTCCCCTGATTTTGTTTATACATGCAGTGGGGCTCTTCAGAACCTGACCCCTCACCAAAATGTATGACACCACTGGAGACATAGATTTATTATAGAAGCTCCCCTATCCTAGCAATCCCAGCAGTCTGATTGGTGAACAGCGGACCTGGGAAGAGGGAAACAGCTGAGCACTAACGTCCCTGTAAACATTTACAACATGAATCTCCTTGTTTTCACATCCCAGACTCGATCCACTTTCTCTTCCCATTCATAACTATTTGCACATTGTTACGACACTATAAATAGCTAAGACTAAAACATTTGAAAGGCTTTTACACTTGAAAAACGTTTGTATGAAGTATTTACTTGTTTACTCACAGTGTTAAGCATTTTTGTTTAATCTTTGTTATTTTCCCATTGAGAGAGAGTGAGAGAGACAGACAGATTGAGAGACAGAAAATGCTGTAGGTTTGATATTCTGTTCACTCATAGGCAAGAAATGCTGTACATTTGTCCAATATTCCTATCTGTGCACACATCTTCAGCATTTCCTGCCTATGAGTGAACAAAATTATTTATTTTCATTGAAAGAAGGAAACAAATTGAGACTGATGTTAGCAAAAAGTTTACTATATGGTCATAACACACTTTAAAACAGAAATGCACTGCTCAAACTAATTAAGGGACCATGTAATCATCACAGTATAACACTAAGTCAATGGAACTTCTATGGAAATTATTTGTCCAATAATGAAGCATAAGAGGGCCTTTACACCAGGAGAGCTGGACGGGTCCGTAGAAGGGCATCAACCCAGCGGCAGGACTGGTATCTGCTCCTTTGTGCGAGGAGGAACAGGAGGAGCACTGCCAGAGCCCTACAAAATAACCTCCAGCGAACTACTGGTAGGCATGTTTCTGAGGAAATGGAGAGCTGGACTCCATGAGGGAGGCGTGAGGGAGGCATGAGGGCCTGACGTCTTCCAGTGGGACCTGTGCTCACAGCCCGGCACCACGCAGCTCCATTGGCGATCGCCTGAGATCCCCAGAATTGTCAGGTCCGCCATTGGCGCCCTGTTCTCTTCACATGTCCTTGGAGGTTTGCACAGACTTTGACATACTAGCCAACGGTTCCCTGAATGCTTTTAGGTACTGGGATGAAATCCTTAGGCCCATCGTCAGACCTTACACTGGTGCAGTGGGCCCTGGGTTCCTCCTGGTGCAGGACAATGCTCTGCCTCGTGTGGCCAGAGTGTGTAGGCAGTTCCTGAATAACCAAGACATTGATGCCATTGACTGGCCCTCACCTTCTCCAGATCTGAATCCATTTGAGAACCTCTGGGACCTTGTATATCAGTGCATTCGACTCCGCCAAGTAGCACCACAGACTGCCCAGGAGCTCACCAATGCCCTGATCCAGGGCTGAGAGGAGATCCCCCAGGACACCATCCGCCGTCTCATCAGGAGCATGCCCAGACGTTGTCAGGAGTGCATACTGTCATGTGAGGGCCAAACACACTACTGAGTCACATTATGAGTTGGTGTGATGAAATTCACGCAAGTTAGAAAAGCATATGATTTCAATTGTTTACTTTGAGTTTGAGATTGAATCCAGCCCTCAATCGGTTGGTGATTTTGGTTTACACAGATCGCTGTTACGTCATTTTGTTTCAATAACCCAATGTACCGTAAAGATTTTGATCTTTAATGTATTTAGTTCATGTGTGACTTAAGTGTTCCTTTAATTTTTTAAAGCTGTGTAATAAAAAAATACCAGTGAATAAAGACACAGGACACATAAATAGAACAAGAAAATACAAATAAAAGCTTATGTGTGTGTGTATATGTGTTTGTGTGTGAGAGAGCAAGAGTGTGTGTGTTTGTGTTTCTGTTTAAGTGTTTCTTTGAAGTGTCAATTTGTGTCTCTGTGTTTGTGTTTGAGGTAATGTCACATATATTCACGTCTGTCGGTCTTTCACTGTGTGATTTTTATTTTCTTGGTCAGGCATGAGTTAAATGTATTTTGATCTGTTTAACAGATTTTGGTTACCACACTTCCATAAGTGTTATTTCATAGTTTCGATGTCTTCACTATTATTCTACAATGTGAAAAATAGTAAAACAAAAACTCGAATGAGTAGGTGTGTCCAAACGTTTGACTGGTACTGTATGCGTTTGTAGAAGCTGCTAATGAGCAGAGAGCTAACTTGGCATCAATATCAACGCAGAGACCGTTTATGTGTGTTGATCACAGAGATATAACATGCACCGAGATCTGAGTGGCAGACAAACAAACAAACACACTTGAATGATCACAACGAGCCTGATTAATCAATGGGGAATTTCATTTAATTTAAAATACATGCCTTAAATGTACTTTTCTGGTTTTAGTGAGTTATACCTCAATTTTTCCGTAGACACAGTTTTATTTTATTTTAGACCAGGCTTAATATATGTCAGAAAATCCGAAATATGTCTCAAAACGTACAATAATCTGCATGACCATATCATCATGTCTTTAAGGTCCGTCAAGGCACGTCCATATGAAACACATTTAGCTATTTCCTGTTATACGATTATAGATGTGTTTTTCTAGAACTGGGTTTACTTACTAATTTTTGCAAAATCCTTTCTTGTTCTGATAGTAAAACCGCTCTTAAAAATAACTCCCGTTGTCCAATATGAGGCTTATTTCGCTTCCAAACATTCTTGGAAACGACTCTTTGGAAATGATAATGTCCCTTTAAACGGTAGGCGTGACTATCCTACTCTACTCCACCCTTGTATGCAAATAACCGTATTTTCACTCTCAGATAATATAGTGGTCTAGTTGATTTGTCTGATGTTCATAGCAAAATCTGAGCCTCTACGTGGTAGATCTACTACGACTTTTCCAGACCAAAACACTGCACCCGAGTGAAATTGTGAGCTTTGAAGGGAAAGCAACCGCCAAGTAGTGAGAACAATTTATTCAGGGCGGCCTATGAATTCGATGGTTGTTTCGAGAGCAGATTTTGACCCAGATGCATTTGTTGTGTACGGGGAACGCAGATACGACACGTAATATTGTACGGTACCGCAAGATGCTTCAGTGTCGCTGTCATAGCCTACTACGGACTTGGAATAAATGAAGATCTTGCAAGAATCCCCTTAAATGTCCGTAACAGGAGTATTACGACATTGAATATTATTTAATTTCACAATTCCCGGATGGATGTGTTTATTTCTGAAATATCGGCCGCTAGTAAAATAAATCCTACTTCTCAATGTTTCGGAAGTTCGGTCTCCAACACGGCTGTTGTTAATTAATTAGCCAATATTTAGCCTACTAGTGGATTTAGAAGTATTTTGTTCCTGGATGCTTTGTGGTATACTAATGCCGGTGGGTTGGCTACTCTAAAGCGGTGAGTGTGAAGACGCTTTAAAAAAGGTTTGAGACATCTTGGAACAGCCTAGTTGTTTTGGCAATTACGTAGAAGGCATGTTCGTAGCCTAGTGACCATGATGAATGCATGTTACTAGACTCGTGAGCCTGTAAACTGCATGTTAGTGTCATGGTGAGACCACGGATACAAAACACAACGGGGTTGGGGGAACTCTGGAGCAATTTTACCGGCGTGGGGGCGCGGTTGTATTATGTAATGCAATTATGTTGCGAAACTTCGAAGTTCGGTGTACAAGTGCTACATGTTTGCGAGGTAATTGCAACACAACGGTTTCTCTAACCGTTGTGCGGCCAAGTAGTTTCTGTGCCGTCATTCGAAGTCGTTAATTGGGTAATTGGTTTCGGTAACTTCCAAATAAAACCAAATGTCTTATTCCATACAAATCCCCTATTTGACACCCTTTTCAAGAAAACAAGTTACCACACCGCAATTAAGACAGTTACATCGTGTTATAACAATTGTACTCCCCTCCCCCCTCCCAGGTAGGCTAGTGTTAACCACGGAGGGGAACCGTTTTGGGAGTGCCCTCCAACACCCGAGTCTTTCCTGACCTCCAAATGCCAGGCATCAACTCGACCACCGACCCATGTTACCAGACAGGTTGGGAGATGGATTACGACCACTATCAACATTACTTTTTCGACGACCACGATCGGGGTGACGACTTCTTGAAAGCCACAGCACCAAGTGAGGACATTTGGAAGAAATTCGAATTGGTACCGACCCCGCCCATGTCCCCTGTGCGGGATTTGGAGGGGGCAAGCGGGACGGTCTACCCTTCTCTGGGGGATAAACTCGAATGGGTGTCGCAGGTTTTGGGTCAGGAGGACGACCAAGACGTGCCGTGTAAACTCAGCCCGGTCGGCGAGACCATGGGTAACCTGAGCTCCATCATCATTCAGGACTGTATGTGGAGCGGATTTTCTGCAGGCAAGCAGCTGGAGAAAGTTGTCGGAGAGCGGCTCGCGTCTTGTGCCGTGTCAGGTCCGGCAAAACTGGGTTTGCATCAGGTGGGAGCTAACATCACTACTGGAAGGGCTCAGTGCGTGCCGGTACCGGTGGACGTGGCGGTTCCGGTAATGAGTAGTGTGGCGACGGATTGCGTGGACCCGGCTGCTGTCCTTACCTTCCCGCTCACCGGGGGACCGTTAAGGAAACCGGCTGTGTCATCCGGTTCGGAGTCCCATACCGACTCATCCGGTATGTTTTATAAGTTCAACAGTGTTCAAACTGTCAATCTAAAATCTTTTTTTTTTTTTTTTTTTTAAACAGTGATTTATAAGTTTGTTTTGCCAATCGGCGCTTGTGATTTTACTAGCTTGTAGATTAGGCTACTATTTATCGATTTCATAGCCGGTGTTTGGACAGTAGTGATTGTATCTGGTTTTAATCCACCCATTGTGGCAAAGGGACTGCAGTGCGTTGCCCCTGGCGGCACAGCCCCAATGCTCTCTGGGAAAGCCACCAGACCCGCCCGTTGGAACATCTGTTCATTGTCTACAGTCCCAAAGACGCTACAAAGAGCAGTGTCCTGGGCCACTTCTATAGTATAACCTAAGATATCACCGTTAGTCCTCCTAATGTCATTCCACATTTCATAATAAGCAGTCTCCTTCCACCGCTCTGAAAGGCACGCGCATGCTATTTTACAGCCGCGATGCGCTTCCGCTGAGACCTGGATAACTTATGCAATAAACATGGACCCTAAATTATCTCTCTTACCTCGCCATGCGGGAGGTAAGTGGCATGTCACATGCATGTGGCATGTAGACCTGTTGCACCGGGGGGGGGTATCTGCATTCCTCGCTGAAACCGCGCCAATTGTCTGCGCGTGGGACTGTAGCGAGACACCGCTACGGGCCATAGACGGGAAAACGACACCATCACTTTCAAAGCGTTCATTTTATATTCCGGTCTGTCTTGTTTATTTACATAATGTGCTGTTTTTAGTAACCAAAAGGCCAGCCATTTAGATCGCATGATGGACAGTAGAACTGTACTGCCAGCTGGTTGACCAACAGACACGCTAAAGCAATCTGTCCTTATCTCCTCCTCTGACCCAGGCGTGATAATGGCCGTAGTCCTGTGTCTCCCGTCTCCATTGAAGTCCATTGAAATTCATCTTTTGGCTATTAGCACTTCAAAAGCTGCCTAATCCACAGGGAAGCAATTACTTTGGTGTACCCTTTCAATTTACAGAGGATATGTCCTAAATGGAACCATTATTCCTTATAAAGTGTACTGCTTTTAACCAGAAACCCATATGGCTTGCTTGAGAGGTATTGCACTTAGTAGGGAACATGGGTATTGTTTGGGACACAAGCTGAGAGTAGTACTAGTGACTAGCTGTGGCTCCCTGGCTCTATTAGCCTACATTTACATTCTGTCAAATCAAGGCTTTTATATGTTAAACAACACATTTTCACACCAGGCTACAAAACACTGTTTTAAAGTTAACGAGTGCCAACAATTAGTGACCCAAATATAGTCAACAGTAAAGGCAGAAGGACTGAGACTATTTATTTTAAAGATGAGCCACCTTTGTACAGAGACGGGCATCAAACTGAATGTTTCATGCTAGTGTTGCAAACTGATTGATTGTGGAGAGAGGATGGCCCATGCTGGATTATTCATACTTCTCTTCAATTGGATGGGATTCAGGAGCGTGGGGTAACATAAGGTCACATTGCCAAGCCGATTGGGGGCAGAAGATGCAAGTAACAGAATCAGGAGTTGTTGTAATTTTTATTATAATGTTTATAACATCTGTAGTTTAATAGTTGTGTGAGCAAGAACTCTGTCTTTCAGCTACAACCTGGGAGTGTTTACGATTAACAGTCTTGCTCAGGGACAGAATTAGAGTTTTATCACCATGCCGTTCAGGGATTTGATCTAGCAACCTTTCAATTACTGTTCAGTTGCTTTAGGCTAACCTTCCTTTCAAAACGGTCCCTCTTGTGTTAATGCATTGTGCTTCATAGTATTACTTGAGCCTATAAAAATAGTTAATAATGTGTCTGTTGTAAAGATGTTGGCTAGGCAATACTAATTGAGGATCTTCATATTTTAGTTTATGATTGTCTGGAATGGATTGGATGCATGCATTGTCGGCTTGACTTTCAATATAGCTTAATGTTAGCCCCTCGACTATATGTCCATGTATCAAGCATTATTCCAACTCTCACCAGTTTCAAACGTCAGGTTATTTTTATCTTGTTTTCATGAACAAGAAGGCAACCATCAAACCCAAATTTCCTCTGGTAGTTTTACCACAGAGGATATCAGCACAGACACCCGTCAATTTAAATGGAAGCTTAATTACTGACGGCAGATGAAAGAAAACAATCTTGTTACCAGTAGGCCTGTAATACAACTACATTCAATGAATGCTTCAGGGCTCCGTATCTCCAAGACAGGGTTCCCTGCAAAAAGTTAAGTTGGGTTTTACCCGCTTAAAAGTGTTGATGCTGCTTAAAGTTACTGTGAACCTTTGGGTCAACAAATGTCTTTGTCTCTAACCCCCGTCCGTTGCTCTTCCAGATGATGAATCTAGTGATGATGATGATGACGATGATGATGATGACGAGGACGAAGAGGAGATCGACGTGGTGACTGTGGAGCCCCGGCCGCTGGTCGGCGGTAGGTCCGGCAGAGGGCTGAACAGGCGAACGCCGGTGACCATCATGGTACGAGCGGACCCTCTGGATCCGTGCATGAAGCGCTTCCACATCTCAATCCACCAGCAGCAGCACAACTACGCAGCGCCATCACCGGACACGCGCGCCGTCACGCACGCTCACTCGGCGCCTCCCAGGAAGAGGGTCCGACACGAGCCCGCATACTCTCCCCAGAACCCCTCAGACTCCTCGCACCACCAGCCGAGCTCGCGCCTCGCCTCCACCAATCAGAACTCTGATGGCGGAACGCCTCGCGTGCCCCTAGCAACGGTAGGGTCGGAATCCTCTGACGCCAACAAGTCCTACCTGTCCCGTCCTCGGTCCTCACCCCCCAGAAGCCCCCAGTGGTCTGACGGTGAGGACACGGACAAACGCAAGACCCACAATTTCCTAGAGCGGAAACGGCGGAATGACCTGCGCTCCCGCTTCCTGGCGCTGCGGGACGAGATTCCCGGGCTGGCCGAGTGTCCCAAGACGCCCAAGGTGGCCATCCTGACGCGTGCCACCGAGTACCTGCAGCGGCTGCACTCCAGCGAGCGCCGGCGGGCACAGGAGACGAGGCAGCTCAAGGCACGGCAGCAGCAGCTGCTCCGCAGACTGGCACAGCTCAAACAGTGCTGAACGCCCGGGCGGACTGGCCGGAGACGTCTGGTGGACGGGACCGCTCTTAACCAGCGCAGAAACTACAGCAACCAGCTCTGTGACTGGACGGCTGAGACTTGGAGAAGTCTACGATGGACGCCGGTAGATCCTTCCTGGGGCCGTGTCTAAACCGCCCCAGGCTGAGGGGGAAACCCCCACAGCGCCGGGTAAGAAGGGGTGGTTTTTGCTCACGTTGGCCTAATTCCAAAGCATTCCCTGGCCTCTATCCCTCTGGCAGGGGTGGGTCACCTGACGGGACAAACAACCCGAGGGAGCGAGGAAAGGACGTAGTGGAATGCGTGGGACGGGGCCCCTCGTGCGCGCGGTGAGACGAAAGGGGAACGAAGACCTACTGTTCACTTTTCCGTCTGTGTACTGTGTGTGTTGGTTTCTTCTGGTGTGCATCTTCTTCTGTTGTTCTTTGCACATTTGCTTGGTAAAGATGGGGGCAATCGTCCATTCAGGGAGGATTGTGAGCTGGTGTCACGTGATCATATGGGGGGAGGGGTTTTGGACTTGCCTTGGCATTATTTATTGGCATTTTGCCTCCCTGGTACATCTACCTTATTTACCAATAAAATTAGTAGATCTAGAAAAGGTTCACGTTTCCACTGGAATGAGAAAGTCTGGATGCCATTTAGGCAGTGTTAAGAGATTTTATGCACGCGTAAAGAAAAATAGAAGGCATTATCCACGCTAGAGCAAAACCTGCAGAATTTTTGTTGATGCCACATCATGAAAGTATCCTAGTATTCTTTTGGTATGTGGGGGGGGGAAACTTAACAATATCTTATTTTTGGTGCCATTGAGAAATGTAAATGGAGACATTGTTTTTATCAAAATGTTAGCCATGCCAAACAACAGGAACCAACAGGAAATTTAATATCTGCTTCTCCCACTTGAGGTTTCCTGTTATTTTCTGAAAGAAATCAGTAGTGAATCCAATGATTGTGCTTTGAGGAACTATGTCTAGACCCGCTGTGCATGTTTGAGGGGTGGGCTGGAAGCCATTATAATCCTATACAGTCTCTAAAGAACCAAAACCAGGAATTTCAGATTCTTTAATATGCCCCCCCCCCCCCTCCCAAGCTGGGTTGCCTGAAAAATCTGAACATTATCTATTTTTGTTAATAAAACGAAAAAACAAAACAAAAAAACACTTTACTCTGTTCACACTAGCCACTTTGACGTTGTTTTCAATGCCTGTTTTCGTTGCTATACTTTTTAGTTTGGAAATATATTTGTTTTGGGTGGAAATGTTTTGTACTATATTTTCCTACAGTTTTGTCTTTTTTTTTTTTGTGTGAGCTGATGACTTTATATTATATTATTTTGATGATTATTATTTTCTTCATTGGTTGTAACTATATATTTAGAGTCTTTCGCTCCCTTGGATTGCCTTCAGGTAAAATAATTTGCAGTCTGCTGCTTTATTCAATCCAATCACTTTATCCAGCAAGCACTCTCTAAAATCTCACAGTAGGGTAGCTAAGAGGATCTGGTGCTTAAATGCCCTGGCTGGTGTTTAGCCTGACGTGAACCTTATGCCCTGTCCCATCGGAGTAGCTCCCAAGCGTAGGGGTTGTATACCAGAGGTCCATGGGCCTTATTAGGCTTAGGGTTCCATTTTGGACAGGGCGATCGGAAAACAGCCTTGATGATGTCACAATGCAACGTATCCACCTCAGTGGCCTGTCGTCATCCGTAACCTGGGAAACACCTCAGGACACTAGGTTGCCCGATTACCGTGCCGGGATCTGATCCTGGTTCAGCACTCCCTTTAAATACTTTGTGGATAGCTGCCCAGGTGGGTAGACAAAGAGGTTTTACGGTGAGCGGCACCTTTGTCAGTCTGGGTTCAGTGAGGTTGAGCTGCTCCAAAGAGTTATCCTCAAAGCTTGGATTACTCACTCCTTATGTCTCCCACAGTGTATTCAAAAAGAAAGAGTGGGTGAAAAGGAAGAGGAAGGAGAAAATACATGAGACGGGAGAGTGTGTTAATGCGGGGGGGAGACACACCTGACCACCAGCAAACTGTAGTTTAACGTTTTCATTTGTCATGCGAGGTTCGTCGTTACCCTAAGAACAGGCTATAACCTGCTGGTGTCTGGTTGGTTATTTTTTTGTCAACAATCAATTTTATCTGTCTTGTGGGACGTGGTGTCAAGCAGAATCAAGGTGTTGGCCAAATAACTTGCCTGAACATTTCTCAAGTGGTGATAATTGGCTGGATGTAATTAGATGACCTGAAAAACAACTTAAATAGTCTCATTGAAAATCTACAGGTTTTTTTGAATGTATATTAAAGTTAGCGGCCAAATCTTTGATTCTGGTTTCTGGTCCCTGTGTTTGGCCCTGTCCTGTTGAAATGGGGCCATGATAGGCTTCCGTTTGGGGAGTTACAGTATGCTGGGCCTTGTCTTAAGCACTTTGTTTTCAGTAACTCATAATTATGGGGAGAATCAGATGGATAAATAATAATAAATTCAATTTAAAACAACACCTCAGTCTCCACTCTTTTTTCTGCCTAATTTGTTGTCATTGATACAGCAACAAACCCCATCGAGTGCCTTAAGGGAGGGACTCAAAGCATTTCAGAAGCAATGACATAGATATGATTACAGAGGAAATGACTGCAGTACCCACCTATTAACAATGAGCTAACCCTACCCTAATACATGCATCAAGGGTGGTTTGTAGTGTCTGCATTATGTATTGTTAGTGTAATCCAGTCAGCTGCGCACACAAAACCCATGTATAGGGTTTCTACTTGTGAGATGAGTATGAAGGAACCGTTTTTATTGTTTTACAAATGTATGTTCTAATTTCCAAGGTTGGCTTGATCCTGTTTGTACGTTGAGATTTGATTTTCTCCTTGACCGGTCAATTAGAACAACATGCTATTTTCAGAGTAAACATGTAATTCTTGTACTTCAGAATCAACACCTGTGCAATTGAGCACAAAAACTACTCCCACTCTTTAAGCACTATCTTCACGGATACACATGGATACTCATTGCCATGGTAACAAGCATCTTCAGTTGCCATGGCTCTGCTCCCGTCAGTTTCCATAGCAACCATTATGAGCTGGATTTACCAGGAGCAGTTGTCCCCATATAAAAAGTCTGAAAATAGCATAGTTTTTGAATGCAATAAAAAAGACACTCGATTTATAAGGGAGAATGAAATTTATTTCCAGATCAAATAGCAATCCACTAAATAATTGCAGGAAATGTTTTCAACATTTGGGTGCAATTTCACATAGCTATTTTACATTTCATCGAAATATCGGAAACAATAAATGTTTCCGCTGTCGACGTCCTTACCATCTCTGTCCTAATCCTTTTTCCAAGGAGGTGCCATAAGAATTTATTTTCGTTGCCTGGTTACGGAGTACGCATCATAGCTTGTCTCTCTGCGCAGGCGCGTGGCTCGTGGATCTGCTGGAAGACGCTGGGTAGCAAGATGGCGGCGCCCGTGAGAAGCGTGCAGTGCGCAATGAAAAACATTACTAGACCACCGTTAGTCGTGATTTTAGGAGCCACCGGTACTGGGAAATCAAAACTGGCGATTGAGATCGGTAAACGACTTCAAGGAGAGATAATTAGTGCTGATTCCATGCAGGTAGGAGGACACGAGCGCCATGGCTGTTTTAGCAGGCCACGATGATATGACAGCAACATTCCCATACCACTGTGTTATTTATGCAACAAACATTGCCATTTAGAGATCGTTAAAACATTCAGATCTGACACATTGAACAGCGAATTTGCGTTTTACTGATCAAGCAAGAATCATTACTGTCTCAACACTCCACTTGCTGAAAGTTTGTCTTTGTTAACGGCGACTGTTAAATTAAGTAAATGTTGCTATCTTTTGAACCATCCATCGAAGCGGAATCAACTGCGATAAATATGAAAGTAACTATATATTGCGGAAGATCTATCTAATGTATTCGCGTCGATGCTATTAATTCATAGATATTTGTATTTAATTGGAAAGGTGTGTGTCTGTCTCTGTTCGTCTGTGTGTAGTGTAATGGTAGTGGAGTTACGACTTGATTCACCCCAACTCAAAATGTTCAATTCTAAAGTGTGTGTTGTCATGGGAAATCTAAGTTTACAAATAAGGAAGTGGAAAAAATGACTAAAATAATACCCATCAAAATTGTGAGTGGTGGCAGATCCCCCTGCTTCTCCAGGTTTTGTTTTCCAGTGAGCAACCCCATTTTCCTGGAACCCCTTTTTACTATCAACACACAGACAGGCTGACCTAGACTCACACCAGCCTGCCTCTGCTTGACCCTAGTTACCACAGCAACCGAGCATGACAACCCTGGATGAGCAGGTGTTTGGCCTGGGCGGTGTGTGTGAGGGTGGTGTGTGAGGACGGTGGAGAATGCCTGGGCTTTCTTTTGCGGTTTTCACCTCAAACAAAAATGACACATGCTGTGGCAACAACAACATTGACTATCGGTGGGGATGCTTATTCATGGACCCTTTTACAAAAATCCAAGTGCAAGTATACACATATAAAGATATGGTAAAAAATACTGAATATTTCTGAAGTAATAAAAGGTAACCCCAAATATGTTTCCCTGTAATTACTAACTAGCATCTTTATCCTTCCAAAGTGTTTGTCTTGAGAAATCCCCCTGTGGCTGTAAAAAGTGTCTCAAAGTAACTCTGTATGCAACTTACAATGTTTCCAGTACTTTCTAAAAGGTGTTTGTGCACTGACAGTAAGCAGTGGATATGCATCCATATCCACAAAATATAAATTTAACAGACAGAATCTTCTGAGGAGTGGAATGTCTGCAGAGTGAACTTATACACCGACCTATCAGAGAGAAGCATGCCAGGAGAACACACGGAAATTCCTTTGTTCTAATTTGGTGTCTTATCTCCGAGGACCAGTTTGGCGATAGCTTTTAATGCCCGTGTGAATACTGCCTGGGATGTTCTGGCCACAGGTCTGAGTTTCTTTCTCTACTCACTGACACGTCCCTCTCCATGTCCTTGAGAGTGTGTACTGTTCCTCAGGGAGATTTCCCTCCAGTCAACTGTTATTGCTAACTGGGTTAAACTAATAACGTATCCCCCGAATGCCTCCTTCGCTCGGCCTACTGTAACGTCCTCCCCACACCAGGCCTGCCGGCCGCTGGCCTAGATGCAGGCCGCAGAGAGAGGGGGAGCTGCCGAGAGAGAGATAGATGGAGGGAGGGAGAGAGAGAGAGAGACAGTGACAGTGACAGAGAGAGAGATTGTTAGAGAGAGGCTGTGAGAGAGAAGTGGAGAGAGAAATATTTTCCTCGTTATCTGCCGAATCGTATGTACGGCAGGGTTATACCGGCCTAGTTGTGGTACATGTATGAATGTGAGGATCTGTGTGAGACACCCCGACAGTCAGTGCTTGTTTTAGTAGAAGGACGCTATGTGGCTAGTGGGTTGCATATGTAGCATAGCTTCTGTCTTCTCCTAGCTCTGTCTGTCTGCCTCTGTGTGTGAAGTGCCTATTGTTCCCATGTTTCCCACACTCTGCCATTGTCTCTTACAGAATCTAGGGTAGATCCCAAGTAGCCTTCCTATTCCTTGTTTAGTGCGCTACCTTTGACCGGAACCCAAAAGACTCTGGTGGAAAGTAGTGCACTATCCCTGGATTAGGATGGTGTTGAGGAGACTACTCCAGTTTCCACCCTGCTCTGGCTCTGTAACAAACGGGGTTGGGGTTCAGGGCAACGTAGGGGGTGTCATGTCCGAGGAGAGGGGGAGCAGTCGGGGGGTGGGGTGGGGGGGGGATCACGAGAGAAAGAGGAGGAGGCGGGGCATTAGTGTTCCTCTTTTCACATTTGGGGAAGTCCACGGGTCCCGAGGGCACATTAACCAGGTCATGCACAACTAGAACGACATATCAATGCTTCAGACAAGACTGGCCTTTATATGTCTGTGTGTCTGTGTGTGTGTGTGAGAGACCAACCCTCCTCTCATGCATAACCAATGAGATCACTGACTGATCTGTGTTCATGTACCATAGGGGTGGATGACAACCGATCCTTGTTCTTGGCTGCTCCAACGCGAACAGTGACGTTGTCAGAACGGAACATTTGCTATCTTGACATTGATTGTACAGACCATGACCGTTGTCTTAAAGTTTGGATAGTTCTTTTTAGAGTTAGTTCATTTAAGCGTGGTTATTTTAAACATTAATTCCATTGAGCGTTTGTTCATGGAAACGTCAGTTTATTTTAGTGTTAGTTGAGCGTTACTTCATTGAAACGTTAGTTCATATAAAGGCTTGTTTAGTTCAAATGTTGGTTCATTTAAGTGTTAGTTTAATAAAATGTTGGTTCATTTCAGTGTTAGTTTGATTAAGACGTTGGTGTTATTGTCTTTAACGTTCCCTGTGTCTGGTCCATCATCCTTCTCTGTTCTCAAGGCTGTAGTATGTTTTCTCTTCAGGGGTGTTCGTGCATCCCAGTCTGGCTCCTGTATGACGCTGGTCAGCTTTGCATATTTTCTGGTATTTTTTTGCTTCTTCAGTGTAAATGTTTTTTTTTCTCATCATTTAGACGATTTGGGTCGAGACTTGGCTCCGCTGTAGTCTTCCTTCAGCTTTCTTGGTGATAATGATGATGATTCATCTTTTCATTATAAAGAGTTCCTAAAGTAGGAAATATTCACTGGACACTGAAACACTGTTTTTATTGAACATTTATAAAATAAAGATTGTATTTAATGCGTCCTTGATGCGTCCTTGATGCGTGGTTCCAAAAAGGAGTTATCTTTGCCTGACACCTAACCTGTTGTTGCAGTGCACAAGGCAGTGTTTCTGCAGTGCACAAGGCAGTGTTGCTGCAGTGCACAAGGCAGTGTTGCTCCAGTGCACAAGGCAGTGTTGCTGCAGTGCACAAGGCAGTGTTTCTGCAGTGCACAAGGCAGTGTTGCTGCAGTGCACAAGGCAGTGTTATTGCAGTGTTGTTTGTGGCATGCTACTTGGACATCAGTACCTATTAATGGAAAACTCAGTCCTTGTGTCTCTGTGTTTTAGTAGTTTTTCACAAAGCCCATGGGCCATGCTTTGGGCTCAGGTCAGAGGTGCCGTGGAGCCCTGGAGCAGTTACTACCTTGTAGTAGCAACTGGCGGACAGTAGCTGGGGTTTGGCTAACAGGTGTGTTGAGGGGTTTCCCCTTGGGGGATCTCTCTGAAAGTGCTTTGTCCAGGCAGCTGTCCACCCTGGAGTTTCAACAAAACACCATTGCATGGTAAAAATGTGTGTGTGTGTGCCTGTGTGTGTGCCTGTGCCTGTGTGTGTGCCTGTGCCTGTGTGTGTGTGCCTGTGCCTGTGTGTGTGTGTGTGTGCGTGTGTGTGTGCCTGTGTGCCTGTGTGTGTGTGTCTGTGTGTGTGTGTGTGCACCGGGGGTGGGGGGGTAAAGTCAAGACACCTGTTTCTCTCTTTGCTGTAAATGAATGATATATGTACATACACACATACACACACACACACATACATACACACATTCACCCAGTTTATTCGGGACACGGCACAGTTCCTGCTACCCAGTTGGCACGATGTCACCAGTCTTATGATGGACACCTGGTCCCTAGTTGGCACAATGTCACCAGTCTTATGATGGACACCTGGTCCCTAGTTGGCACAATGTCACCAGTCTTATGATGAAAAACCTGGTCCCTAGTTGGCACAATGTCACCAGTCTTGGACAATTGAGTGCTGAGAAAACGTGGCCTGGCTGGAGTTATGGTTCAGCCAGGGGCTCAGACCTCATCCCTGTATTGTGGGATGAGATCAAACCAGCCCAAATTTCTGGAATTCCCTTAAGAGGATTAATGTGCAACATTTCTGAAGCTTATTTCAACTCATGAAACACGGGACCAATGCATTTTGGTAGTCATTGTAGTCCTTGTCACTAATCAACTGGCCACTGAGTCAGCATTCAGTTCTGGTTCATTTGTCGGCCCATCTCCTGGTCCCTGTGTTTAACACTCTAATGTTGATCATGTCCACACTACAGCTGGAATGATGTGTGTGTGTGTGTGTGTGTGTGAGGGCTGCAGACAGTGTTACTGATATTGAGGAACAGCACACCAAGAAGAGGGGGGGGGGGGGGGGGGAGGGGGGAGAAGGAACAGAGATCCTAAGGAAGGAGGGAGGGAGGGAGGTGGGAAGGAGGGAGGTGGGAAGGAAGGTGTAAGAAGGGATGGGAAGAGAGAAGCTGGTACATGGAGACAGGCTGCAGTATAATATAGAGGGAGTAGGTGTAAGGAGGTGGGGAGAAATGGAGTAGAGCTGGGTAATGAGGAGGAGAGAAAGGGAGTAGAGAGGGGTAAGGAGGAAGAGAGAAATGGAGTAGGGATGGGTAAGGAGGAGGAGAAAAATGGAGTAGAGAGGGGTGAGGAGGAGGAGAGAGGAGGTAGAGATGGTAGTGAGGAGGGGAAATGGAGGAAGGAGAGAGAGAATGATTTAAGGGGGAGAGGGGAGGGATGATGGAAGAATGATCTAATTCAGTCTACGGAAACCCACTGAGGACATTTTAACATTTCTCCCAAGTCTTTCTTCTGTGGGGTAGGCAGGCAGACTATAGAACACAAAGCGCTAAACACTGATCTCATTGTCTGGAGTCTCTCTGAGTAGCAGACACACTGACTGAGACAGGCAGCGGAACACACACACACACACACACAGACAAACACACACACACACACACACACACAGACAAACACAATTGTTTTCTGTACTTGTGGGGACCAAACTAAGATTCCCTTATCTTAACCTGAATAACCTAACCTCTATTACCTGAATTTAGTCTTACCCTGTATTCTCTAACATAAACCCTGTACACTAACTCTGTACAATTTACCCTAACCCTGTACCCTCTACCCTATACAATAATCCTATACACAAATGTTGTACTCTATACCCTAACCTCATACCCTAACCCTGTACCATAATGCTATATCCTAACGCTGTACCCTTTACCCTAACCTCATACCCTACTTTACCGTAAATCGGCTTTTTCTTTTTGGGGACCTGCTAAAAAGTTTTTTCCCAATTTATATTTTAAATATGTGTTATGTGTCTTTACGGTGTATACCAATCTTTGCCAGGGTAATATGTGTGTGTGTTTGAGGCAGGGGTTTGGGGTTTGCCCGGGTAATATGTGTGTGTGTGTGTGAGGCAGGGGTTGGGGCGGGGCTGGGGTAGAGTGTGTGTGTGAGACGGGTTGGGATGAGGCAAGGGTAGTGTGTGTGTGTGAGGCAGGGATTGGGCCAGACCAACTGGTTGATGTAACTGGTTACATTATTAGGTTAGTGCGTTGTCTTCTTTATGACTCAGATACAAAGTCCCATCTGTTACCTCATCAACACATCAAACACCCCAAAATATGGGCTGAGCTCTTTCTCCCTGTCTGTCTGTCCCTGTCTGTCTGTCTCTGTCTGTCTGTCTCTCCCTGTCTGTCTGTCTCTCCCTGTCTGTCTCTCCCTGTCTGTCTGTCTCTGTCTGTCTGTCTCTCCCTGTCTGTCTGTCTCTGTCTGTCTGTCTCTGTCTGTCTGTCTCTGTCTCCCCCTGTCTGTCTGTCTCCCCCTGTCTGTCTGTCTCTCCCTGTCTGTCTCTCCCCGTCTGTCTCTCCCTGTCTGTCTGTCTCACCCTGTCTGTCTCACCCTGTCTGTCTCTCCCTGTCTGTCTGTCTCTCCCTGTCTGTCTGTCTCT
>JACXGK010007494.1:7489-25236 GCA_016801125.1 Novumbra hubbsi | reverse complement strand
CGTAGCCTACCCATGAGGCACAACAACAGCGTAGCCTACCCATGAGGCACAACAACAGCGTAGCCTACCCATGAGGCACAACAACAGCGTAGCCTACCCATGAGGCACAACAACAGCGTAGCCTACCCATGAGGCACAACAACAGCGTAGCCTACCCATGAGGCACAACAACAACGTAGCCTACCCATGACAGTCTATTCATTTGATCACAATTGTCTGAATGAGCCATGGGATTAATAGGAATGTCTGTTGTAAGACTAAACCAAGAATGAACCAGCCCCGTCAGAAAAGGAGGGGTTTCCTGCATCTTCAGAAAGAGGGCCTATAAGTAAAATAAAAGTACTTATGCCAACCCTCAACATGGTTCAACCCTCAACATGCTTCATTTTCTTATTGCATTATAAGAATTGTTGTGGTTTAAACACCTTTATTTCTCACAGAGAAAACTCAGTCAGCTTGTGATTAATTCAACCCTTGGAGTTTGGGCCTGTGGGAAAAGTGTAACATGGGCGGACATAATATTTTCGGTGCACAGGACATTTTTTGATTAATGAGGCCCAGGTGACCGTAATGCCAATCAACCCCCTCAGCTGTGTGTGCCAGGCACTGGTGTGTGCAATGCATTATGGTCGTCAGAAGCCCGGTCTTACAGTACAGCTACGTCATTGCAAGACAGGGGTCAAATCCTAGATGTAAAAACGGTGCCTGGGAGGTAAGAATCCTTATTCTGGGCTACTTCCTGGTAATCGCTGTGATAAAACGGCTTTGAAGTGCTTCAGAGGACACATGTCCCGATCTTTGGCTTTCCCAAACCCGCTGAGATTGACTGCAATGAGAAAAGGCAGTAATCCCAAATTGGACACCATGAAATTGGGGTGAAAAAAAAGGTGTCGTTGGAAGCTCCAATGTAAGGTTGCAAATTGATAAGCAAGTAGGAAATAAATCTTGGGACGATTTCACCTCACTCATATGTTGACAGTAGAATTCCAAGATGCAAATGGCATACACTATACGCAGTATAAACGAGCAAGTAATCTGAATCTTTCCTCTCAGCCACTGCATTCCTACAAAACGAACAGTCACATTGTATCTCACTGCTTTCTAACCACCGCTTTGACACAGAACGCTACAGTATGGCAAGATTACATCTCACTCATTTCTCACTCTCTGAAGACAGGACATTTACCCTCCCTGCATCAGCGGTGTTAGTGTTCCTCATCTAGTCATCAACCTCCTGCAGTAAAAGGGCAGTAACTGATGTCAGCTGCGTCACAGAACTTCTTTAAGTCCTGCTAGATGTTTTCCTCTAACACCGGGAACTGTTAGATCCTCCTCAGTCCCTCAGGGCCTATCATCACCATGTATGGACAAGATGGGCCTTCTAGAACCTTTGGAAATTACAAACCAAACTCACACAGGAAGTCCTTATTCAGACACTTGGTTAGCACTCCCTGCTTATGCCATCAAACCCACCCAACCTACCCAGAATGCCACAGCCAGTCTGGTGTTCAACCTTCCCCAAGTTGGCCCTTGTCACCTAAGACCAACGCACTCCACCCTTCAGGCCATGCTGAAACCCTGAGTACCCAAGGTCTTTGTTATACCCTCTCTGCCCCACTGGCCATTCCACCACGACAGGAGCAAAGCTCCCGCACAGCCCAGACAATCTTTAGCTGTTCTGGCAGCCCGACGGTGGAACCATCCTCCCCTTAAAGGAAGGACAGAAGTGTCCTTGTCATCTTTCCAAAACATGTCTGTTTAGTATTCACACTGGAGGGTCCAACTCGATCAATCAATCACATTTATTTATAAAGCTGGTTTCACATCAGCCCTTGTCACAAAGTGCTTTTACAAACCGCCCAGCCTGAAACCCCAAGGACCAAGCAAAAGTGTTGATGCATAGTGGCTAGGATAAACTCCCTAAAAGGGTCAGAAATTAGGTCAGAAGCATGACTAGATGGACAAAGACAGGGACAACACGGTGGGGGAATG
This sequence comes from Novumbra hubbsi, assembly GCA_016801125.1. NCBI lineage: Eukaryota > Metazoa > Chordata > Actinopteri > Esociformes > Umbridae > Novumbra > Novumbra hubbsi. Next base: position 23,244 of record JACXGK010007494.1, on the reverse strand, counting down.
GTCAGCAGAAGTGGCTTCTGGAATTATCAGGCATCATCTTGATCTGCAACACAACCAGAAAGGCTTTGGACAAGGATGGCAATAAGCCTTTCAAGCCAGGTACTCCAACACCTCACATCCTAAATATAAACGGATGACAGGAGACAAGGAAGATTTAGGGAGCGCATTCCTTAGATTTACAAGGATTTACAATGGAGAAGGAAAACTGACCCAACCCGGCTCAAAAATATAGCAGCCTGTTATAGAGCGCCTGTTCAACCCAAGTCGTCAGCACATGATTGAGCTGGATCAGAGGAACATCCTTCACCTTTCCCTCGGCACCACTGGCTTTATCCATCCCAAAGGAGAAGACATGACACAGCAAAGGATTTGATCAGAGACAGAAAAGTTATAAATATTAATATTGGGTTTATCAATGTCAATGCTATGCAGTAGTGTAGTTCAGCACATATCATGCCGTCTTGGTAACCTGGTTCTTGGGGCAACAGTAACTCTGCAAATCATGAGGGGATCTGTGAACCTACAGCAGCCTCCTATCAGCAACCCTGCACTGCATGCTTCAAGTCGCGTGAAAAAAAAACTATCCATAGAAATGCTACAGCGGGTCCAGATATCTCAGCACCGGGTGGGCACTAAACCCCCCGGAGAGCCCAGGTAAACAGTGTAGGGGTGCTGCCTGGGAATGAAAGAAACCTTCTTTGGAACCACAACCACAGCTAGCAAAGTAGCTGATTGTCTTTCTTTGTTTTTTGCTTCTTCATACAGGAAAATATAGTTCACTCTCTGTAGGAGCTCAAGGTAAACCAGTCAATGTCCCCAATATCGGATGTTGAAATACAAGAAGGAGAATTTAAAATGATCCAAAGCAAATAACTTGAGGGGGGGGGCTCGGGGGTGGGTGGGCGAAGTTGTCCTTCAGTCGGCTTGGTACAACATAAATAGGAATAATGCCCCTCATTGCTACAGATCTGGAAAGATCATCACACCATTTCGGTTTAGCAAACAGTGTGCTTCATCACAAGCATTTTAAAGAGCTTAGCCAGTGTAGGGCATTTATGTATCATATGCTAATTGCTAAGGGTCCAGCAATGTAGTCCCTAGTTGTTGTCATGCGGGGAATAGCTATTTTCAGACATCCAGGCAGAATTAAGGCAAATGGTGAAATGATTAAAAGCTAACCCAACATTGTCAGCCTGTAATATGACTAATTGGAAGAAATTCAGGGGAGATGGATTTTCATTACTATCTGCTCTGTTTTCCTTATCCTCACAAACACACACACACACATGAAGCTTCTTTCATGTCAACGTGAAAACAACAAACTAATGAATTGAATTTTTACAAACTAATGTCAAGTAATAAAAAAATATATAGTGTAAAATAAGTGTGCATAAATATTCACCCCCTTTAAAGTGACTGACCTAATTCAACAGAGGTCCAGCTGGTTGATGCCAGCAGTGTCACAATCAGTGAAATGGAGATCACCTGAGTGCAGTTGATGTGTGTCAAGTGATTTCAGTACAAAAACACCTGTGTCTGGTAGGTCCAGTATTCCTACTATAATTGCAACATGAAGACAGAAGAACACTCCAAGCAACTCAGAGAAAAGATTATTGAAACGTATAAGTCAGATGGCTGCAAAAATATTTCCAACTCACTGGACATCCCACGGAGTTCAGTTAAATCATTAAGAAATGGAAGGAGTATGGCACTTGTTCAAATCTGCCTAGAGCAGATGAGAGAGACTGTACATACAACAACTGTTGCCCGGGTCCTTCACCAGTCGAAGCTGTATGGGAGAGTGGCAAAGAGAAAGCCACTGTTGAAAAAAAGCTCACATGAAATCTCGCCTTGAATTCGCCCAAAGGCATGTGGGAGACTCCAAGGTCAATTGCAAGAAGGTTCTTTGGTCTGATGAGACAAAAATTTAGCTTTTTTGCCATCAGATTAGACGCTACGTATGGCGAACACGAAACACTGCACATCACCACAAACACACCATCTCCACCGTGAAGCATGGTGGTGGCAGCATCATGCTCTGGGGATGCTACTCAGCAGCAAGCCCTGGAAGGCTTGTAAAGGTAGAGGGGAACATGAATGCAGAAAAATATCGCCAAATCCTGGAGGATAATCTGACTCAGTCAGCAAGAGAACTACGACTTGGGAGAAGATTTATTTTCCAGCACGACAACAACCCCAAGCATACAGCAAAAGCTACACAGAAATGGTTCAGAGACAACAAGGTGAATGTTCTGGAGTGGCCAAGTCAAAGCCCTGGTCTAAATCCGATCGAGAATTTGTGGATGAACTTGAAAAGAGCTGTTCACACCCAATCCCAGAGCAACTTGACAGAGCTTGAGCTGTTTTGCAAGGAAGAATGGAGCAAAATTGCAGTGTCCAGATGTGCCAGCCTGATTGAGACCTATCCAAACAGACTCAGTGCTGTGATTGCAGCCAAATGGTGCATCTACTAAATACTGACCTGAAGGGGGTGAATATTTATGCAATCATTTACTTTACCTTATATATTTTTTATTAATTGATATTATTTTGTAAAAATCTGTTTTCACTTTGATATTAGACATTGTTTTGGCAAAGTCCTGTCAAAAAAGCCAAATTATATTGACTATGATTTTATGTATAAAAGCATGAAAAGGGTGAAACATCCAAGGGAGGTAAATACTTTTTAGAGGCATTGTACATCTACAGGCACACACAGCATCCTGCATACCACATTGCTATACCTCAACGCAAAGAGAGCCAAACATGCTTATCTTCTAATTAGATGCATACGTACAAGGCGTGTTGGCCTTCTATACAAAGTAAGCCAGATGACCACAGCCTTCTTAATTTATAAATAGCTGTTTCCAAAGCCAGTACATCATTGGCTACTGACTCCTCATAAAAACATATGACATTTTTCACAAACAAGGGGTGAAAACTTCAGAGCACACAGGAGATTTATCTGAGGCTTAGTATCCAGCTCTTTCAAACCTGTAAGAGGTCTTTCAAGGCAGACATATCTACAGTAGCTTACAATCACAAACACACACACACACACAAACAGCAAGACCAAAGAATATCTGTCATCCGTGGGATTATAAAAAGCTAAGAAGATTTGAAAAGAATATATTCCAGCATGGGATCACATGTCCCCAAGCACAGCTGCACATGGAGCTCAGGTTTTGGGATTAAGAGACTAGAATCTTGTTCCAGTTAAATATTACTTCTCAAATCCATGTCAGCAATGCCACAGGTAATCAGGCTATAGAGCAAAGTATTAGCATTTCTTATGTAAAACATGGACGTGAAGCTATGCCACGAATGAGGAAACACTGGTGGGATTCTATTGAAACAAGGGATTCTTCTCACCAAACAGAGGACATCATGGCCAGATATCATGCGGTTTCAAAAAGATTTATTGGTAAAAAAAACAAATACGTGTGTGTTCGTGTGTGTGTGTGTTCGTGTGCAAAAGTGTTCAGAAGTGCCGATCAGAAGGCTGGGAAGATTGTATAGTTGCCAAATTCATCACATTCACATGGAAACCCCGACATTGACATGTGCAACATTCATATTGCAAGACCATGCAATGTTTTGAAAGTTTGTCACTCGAGTGCTGTAATAATGTCAGTTTTATTATTCATTCCAGATTTGTCTCTTCTTCTTCAACTGCTCTCCACACACACACACACACCAAGCCCACTGTCACTTAGGCAGCACCATCTCTCCTCCGTGCTGTTAGGTTCACCATAGTTCTGCGTGCTATTCTGTTTGGTCAAGTGTCTCAATGCATAACGCACAAATCCTGAAAATCAAAATATTTTCATGAATGCCCCTGTTAGATATTTGGCACATACCATACATCCATATCAGAATGTTATTACAACAGCCTGAGTGGAGGTAGAGGTGTATTCATGTCCTAGTCTTGATATTCCTGAACGGTCTCTCTGCCACATGGTAGCAGAACAAAACCACCCCCTGAAGTCCATAATGTCTGCCGTGCTCCGCCGGCCTTGTATAGCCTAGTGAACGTTGTGGAGAGGCTCCACACCCACGGGTGGCTCTGTTGCCATGCAGGGTGGTGCTGCGGAGTAGAAGTGTGCATATGTCCCACACAGCCTGTGGTTGAGAAGGCGTTAGCCGTCAGGGAATGAATCGCCTTGTACACATATTTCACCTGACAACATCATACACACCTGAAATGTAATTCCTGATCAAAGGGGGAATGGAAAAGAAGCAGGATTTTATGTGCGGACGTGCACGGGACACACTGATCTATATCGTCAAAATCAATGTCCATGCATTCAATACGTACGCTGGTCTTCTAATAGGTGTGTAGACTTTCCATTGCCCAGACGAAAACACAATCCCCAATAGAAAAGGTGTATGCCATGTAGACACACAACTGAAGTGAATGTATGCTCCTTAATGCCAAAAGAGGTATCTTTGAAGGAAGAGCACGATGACGGAAACGATAACTCAGGTGTAACCCACAGTTACTTTAAAGTAGAAATAACCAATGTTGTGAATAATCCCAGATTAGCCCCGTAGCGGCCTGAGATTAACACCCCTGCCTGTGCTGCTACCCAGTGCGATCCAGAGGGTATCACCAGGGAACTGGTGGGGGCACCGTCAGCAGGCCTTTCCGTGTCTTCTAGGAACTCCATCAGGAAGCTCACAAGGTTGTCATTTAGACTGTCCTGAATATATAGTTATATTTGGAAATAATAGTTATTATCATTAATATAAGATCCGTCAGTACCGTAATTACTATAGATTTTCTAATTTAAAAGACTCCTTTACTGTTTTAATGACACCTCCCCCGGCAGTGGGTCAGTGACACCAGGCCGATGGATAGCCAAGCAGTTTGAGCATTGCACCAGTCACCAAACGTTGGCAGATTAAATCACTGGCTGACCAGGTTGTTTTGTCACTGAGCAAGACATTTATCCCAAACCGCTAGTTGACGATTGATCAAACGGATATCCTAGAAAGGTGTGCGGTGACCTTTCTGCTGCATATCGTATGGTGTTCATCTCCCAGTGGTTGCTACATATGCTGGTGGTGTTTCCGTCCTCCATACATAAAAGTGGCCGGTGTCTAGAGAGGCCCTATGTAAGTCCATTCAAGTACATTCTACTGCAAAGATCTGTATTCGATATATTTGGACCCCCATCTCAACCCCAACAGTTTACGTTGCTATATTATTGTGCCTTGGAAGTAGGGTCAGTTTTCCTTCTCCATTGTAAATCCCTGATGTGGATGCATTTATTAAGTATTACAATCTTTACTCTTAAAATGTTCACCCAGCACAGCCAGAAGAGGACCAGCCGTCCCCCAGAGCCTGGTTCCTATTTAGGTTTTTTTCCTAGCCACTGGGCATTTACACTATTGTTGCTTGGTCCTTGGGGTTTCAGGCTGATTGTTTTGTAAAAGTTCTCCGTGACAACTGCTGATGTGAAAAGGGCTTTACAAAATACATTTGGTTGATGGAATATAAATAGTTTTTAGGACGATTTCAAAAAATGAATGTCCATGTTAATTTGTTAATACCCGCGCAAGCCGAGAAGAGCCCAGTGATTTGATATGCAGTTTAGCATCAATTATCTGGTGGAGGGTCCTCCAGCTCTCATTTCACCACACCCGCAGAGGAATCTGCCTTTATAAGCCACTGTGAGCAACTAAGGACAACATGGATTCATGGACAGAATGGCCCCACGCGTATCTTAGTCAAACGCACAGCGTCTCCAGAGTTCACAAGATTGCTTCGCAGCTATTACACAGTTTGACGAGCAGGTCATGGGGCCAGCCAGTCAATCCAGTCCATATTACCCAGCTGCACTCTCCCCCTCCCGGTTCTGTCTGAATAATACTCTCATGCCATCGCCATTGGAGACGGTGTTCGTAGCGACAGAATGTTCGATATCGTAGTCATTTGATATACACATTTAGGTCAGGAGGCAGGGACCCAGGCAAAATGAACCACTTTCTAAACCATTTCGAAATGATAACGTTTCCCCGAAAAAGTCATTGCACGATTTAGCATGTCTTCAGTGTTAGTGACCCTGCCGGAGAGTCTCCCAACCGCCACGGCCAACGATTGATCATCGATCACTCGAGAAAACCATGCAACAAATTGGTAAATAAATGTGCCTGCCGGTGATGGCAGCCGAGGCAGCCGCCGAGGCGGAGCAGTGAGGCCTGTAAAAGGGAACCGACGCGCTCTGCCAGGGGCGACGGGCGAGCCCGGGTGTCCCGGGGAGGAGGAGCAGACGAGTAGGAGGCTGTCACCTACTTCCTTGAATTCACAGGGTGCCTTCGACCTTTACAAACTTCCTGTGTGCACTCAGCGGCTACAAACTGAATGAGGAGATCCGGACAACAACGCTATATCCCCGGCAACGATGGGAGGTCTGTGGAGCACCCTCTCATCGACAAACAGACCGGGTGTTACTCGAACTCGCCCTGGTACACTACCCACGGCGGGAAGGCACACTAGACATTTGAAGTGCAAGTGACACAACACAGGTTTACCTGCTGGGGAATGTTTCTCTTTTTGAGGAATATCTCTAGTGGAATGTTTCTCTTTTTGAGGAATAACTCTGGGGAATGTTTCTCTTTTTGAGGAATAACTCTGGGGAATGTTTCTCTTTTTGAGGAATAACTCGGGGGAATGTTTCTCTTTTTGAGGAATAACTCTGGGGAAGGTTTCTCTTTTTGAGGAATAACTCTGGGGAAGGTTTCTCTTTTTGAGGAACAACTCTGGGGATAGTTGCACTTTTTATAGCATCTTTGAGGTTTCTACGGTACCGTTATCTTATTTAAAAAAAACGAATGTGTACATATTAATATAGTGTATTGTCCTGAAGTTTATTCATCTGTGCTATTTTTATGAAGTAAAGCCAGGGAGCCAGTGTTTGTTGGCGTGGATGGGAACATAATAACAACTAACTTCAAATACAACACAACTAAGACAAAAAACTAAATCTATTTGAAAATAATTAATGTTCGAATATGGGCACACTCCTCTTTTTAATAAACACTCTGACCTGATAATTCCAATACAAACACTATTTTCTATTATTAGTGGGGTTGCCCACTCACATATATATCTAGTCATTAGTCAAACTTTCCAGAGTGAGGCCATGCAAATGGCTGTCAGTTCTGAAGTTTGCAAATAATGCTAGCTAGCTACAGAACTGTTTATGCAGTGACAATAAAATGGAACTGATTTTGTGTTTACTCTGTGTTAACTTACTGCCAGTACACAGCTGGTCACCGGATACAGCTGGTGCAACTGCAACCACACTTTACAATTTCCACAGAAATTGTAGCTTTATTTTTAAACTGAAATCTCTTGCAGGTGTTTTGGACAAAGACTGCCTGTTGCCGACCACCGGTCGATAGCCTACCTCCTCATTCAGATAAACAGTCGTTGGTCTATTAGGATCAGTTTTAAATCAAAGTAAATGCAGTATGTAAAGGAGTCATCCCAAAAAACAGGCTAAAATCAAAGGTATTTTTTGCAAACAGCTCTGAAATAGATCAATTTAAAATACATTTAAGATAGATAAGAAAGGAATTACCAAAAATGTCACTGTTTCAGCGTGTTATTTGTACATGATTTGAAAAGATTGGGGAATAGGTAAACCACTTTTCTGAATCTACATGCCCTTTAATAAAGCAAAGTGCTCACAGCATAAAAATGTTTTCCCAGCAGATTCTACAACGTATGCTTGACAAACACATCCGGTGCATATTTTGTGAGCTCAGGGTGGGAGTCCTTCTCAGTTTGAGCTTGCCTTGCGCTCCACCTTTTAAAGGGGTGTCTGCTGTTAAGGAACAGTCATGTTACGCACGTCTTCTCTTTGTATACGAGACGCAGTGTTGCACCATCACATGTTATGAGGGTTACTATAAAACCCATTAACCTTCCCTAACTCAAACTGATGGATGGCAGAGAAATGGAGAAGGGCTGTAACAAGCTCAGCGTGGATCTGAACATGTATATGAAACTTCTCAGGACGGCATTTCTGGGAACCGGCCGGTTTAGATCCATGGAGGAATACAACGGAGCGGTAGGAGTGACCTTATGTAACAAAATTAAAAGGGTGTGAAGTAAAATGATCTTGGTTCCAGAGCGGGCAGACAGATTGTCCTTCTCAACATAACGCCAGCATTCACACTACACGTTATAATGGTACAGCCAAAGTAGGACATTCGCTGGTCATTCACCAACAATTGAAATTGAGGTCTAGTAGACGAGGGTGGGAAAGCATGTGTTTTAGAAGAGGTAAAGGGTTTGGAAAAATGTTACCTGAATCACAGGCTATCATTTCCATCTCTATACTTTGAGAAATGCCATTGTCTCTGACTTTTCTTCTTGACTGGATGTTTCTAAATGTGTACGGTTGTTTTTGACGACCATGTTCACAATGGCTAGTTACTGGAGCCTGAAAACCATGTGTGGTCGACCACCCGGTGTCAACCAGTGTCTCACAGTTCTACAAATAGAACAGAAATTGTGTGGACACCATATACATGTCATATAGAATCAATACAAGTTGCCCTAAGTAATTTTCTTTTACATTCCTGCACGTGCTAATGCATACTAATTCAGAGTACATAAAACAGGGTGGTCAGCACAGTATTCAGATGTACTACTATTATTTATTTACACTTCTTAAATTGCTGCAACAGTGAAACAGCTGATGTATGGCTGTGCTCTTAGTCCAGCTTCCCTCCCTTCCATTTGATACAAGAACATGTTCAAATACAGTGTCACAAAACTCACTAGATATCATTGTTCTTCCCTCGCCCCCTTCCTCTCATTCAAACTCCACGTATACCTCTCACTCCCTCTCACTCCCTCTCACTCCCTCTCACTCCCTCTCTCTCTCTCCCTCTCACTCCCTCTCCCACTCTCCCTCTCTCTCCCTCTCACTCCCTCTCTCTCTCTCCCTCTCTCTCTCTCTCCCTCTCACTCCCTCTCTCTCTCCCTCTCTCTCTCTCTCCCTATCACTCCCTCTCTCACCCCCTCTCTCTCTACCTCTCCCTCTCTCTCTCTCTCCCTCCCTCTCTCTCTCTCTCTCTCTCTCTGGTGTTGTAATCCATTGTTCCAAAACACGAGTGTGCCCTTTTAATTCTTGCCAAAATCCAGACAACTAATTATGCATGTTAGTGTTTACACATCGAAAACTGTGTTTTAAGAGTGTTAGGAATGCAATGAGTTTGCTGTCAAATAGCAGTGTTTTCCACATGAGAATTGACAATTGCGTCCAACAAATTGTATAGGGTTTTGCAAAATGTTTGAATAAAACTTACAGACGTGTGAACCCAGGTGAAAGTGCTTAAGGGTGAGTGTAAATGGTCTGATTTCTGGAACCTGCTTTTGTGTGTGTTGTTCATAGAACCCGTTTCAGTGCGTTAGCAATTGTGAAATGCTGTAAAATCCGCTATAACAAGTGCGCCTTCTAGTGGTCACTCAGGGGACCGTAAGGGACGTGTAGACTTAAACCTGCAGAGCAACAATGAAAGCCACTTACGGTAGAAGATGTATTCAGTGTAGCTGGACCAGATCTTGTCCTCCGTGTGTTGATTTACGGAGGACGCTGTGACTGAAGAATTGCAGGCTACCATCAGGAAACCACACTCCGACAACATGTCGAAGGACCTCTCGAGGTGCTTGAACTTCAGGTAAAACCGGGAAGTATATCGATCCGGTGTCCTGTCCGGGTCTCGACTCTCGTTCAGGGTCTCGCCGAAAACTTCCTTGGCAAGTGCGACTCTCCCACAAATCAAAATCCGTGGGACCCTTCTGAATTTGGCGTCGGTTTGACTCTCTCTGCCCATTGTGCAAGAGCCCCTGTAACCAACTGTAATGAAACCACATTTTCGGTCCGCTGGGACGAGTGAGGACGGCGGACACATTTTGTGGTCGCTGCCTTGAGAACCATCTTCAAGATCACTGTGGAAATATTCGTCCGGACTGTGTTTTAAATCGTCAGGGGTCAATAGTTTGACCAAGTCTGGCAACTGGAAGTACTCCGCCTCTTTCCTAAGCCTCCCTTTCTCTGGAAAATGGTCTGGTAGTACAACGTGTTTGTCTCTGAGGTAGTCCAACACGTATCGAAATAAGAATCCATCTCTGTCGATAAAATAGCGTCCTTTAGGGTCCCGCGCCAAGTCGTTAGTAGCATCTTTCTTGGATGAGAATATTTTGCCCAGCAACGAATTCGGGGTGCTTACCAAAGTTCCATGGCGGGTGTAATACACTTGCCCCCCGACATTTAGTTCTACAACATCTGGGAAACTATTCTGAACCAATCCGTGTTCTTTGGCCGTTGGGTTAGTCCTACAGTTACCACTCAATGCCATTGTTTCCGTCATGAATTACCAAAATTGTCACTAGATTTTGATTAAATAAACGGTGGATGAAGTCCAAAAGTTGCTATTTGGTACACTTTAAATAAAACCAAACAGGATATCTTGGTGTGTGAAAAATCTATAAGGTGGATTTAAAGACAAATACTTACAATAAAGCCATTCATCCACCTACCCTTCGCAGTAGCCTAGGCGTCGGAAAATAGCCTAGTAGCGGATGTCCTCGAGGTCCCCACTCAAAATGTAAAAAGGACAGAGCTTGACATTTGAAAAATCTTTGTTCTGATAGTAGAAAAAAATAAGTACGCGTCAAAGGTTTGCACCTTTCCAGTGTGCATCCGATGTTCTGACTCCATTTCTCTAGAAGAACATTTCCGATGAAAATGATGGATGTTCATTAGAATTACCGCGGCCAGATCAAATAGAAACGCTGTCTAACACAACATCAATTGCCTGCTGTTTTCTGCTTTCTCGAGCATAATCAGTCGGTTATACATTATTCTCTGCATATATTTATTAACGTTTACTATACATTCAATTGAGAAACTCCCCCAACAACTTCTAAATGTCCAAAGGAAAATGTTTAGTTATCGTTTTACCTTTAACTTCTTTTAAACGCGAAGATTTGTTCTTCCTGATTAAAAAGGCTATCTGAAGAGTAACTTCGCAAGACGATGAATCCCTTCCGCCCTAGAGTCTTCTAGTGTATTACTAGACTATTAATAAAAACACTTTACCTGGTCCATATATCATCTATCCAGTTGCTCAGACAATTCCCACTCCCCAGTGGTCAGGTTGTGCCGTTAGCGGTCCGAAGCACACATTTTGTCGTCGGTTTGAGCGCCCCGAAGGCTGGATAGCGGAGCTGTGGAAGGAGCTGAAACGATTCTCCCTGTCTCCTCCGAGCAGGGTGGTGCCGGGTGAAAAAATAAATAAAATACTAGCTGATGTTGCCTCAGCGTTGCAGGGATAAATCATAGTGGGTGATGAATCATTACATTATTTTAACACAATATACTCAAATGTAATATAGTAAAATATAAATGTAACATTGTTTATGTCAACCCCAATTACAGTAGGCCTATAGGTTGAACTTATGACTTGAATTGAGAATCTGCCTTGTAAGGTTACGTTTCAAGAGCCAACACCCAATCCGAGTGCGGTCTTTTCGCCAACATTATATTCCATGAGAGTGTTGTTTTGCAAGTTATTTGAAATTAAAAAAAAATTCAGGCTTGGGTAGAATGGATCATAGTTTTGTCAACCAGAGTAGGCAATGATGATTTAATTGCATAGTTTACGGTATGAACTTGCATTGCAATTAATTACATGGTATGTTGTTAAATATTGCCTCAACCGTTAACTTCAACATTGATTAATATGCAACAGCGCCTCTCGCTGTATGTTCGACGCTCCAAAATAAAGCTGCCAATTTCAGGACCACAGACAGGTCTACCGCCTCACCCACACCATGCACGGCAGCACGCTGAAAAACTTGCCGCTGGTACACGTATGGGCAATATCTTATAAACTCAACGTGTTAGTCTATGTTGTTAATGTCTAGTAAAGTCATGTTGACCAGCAGAGCAATAGGTTAGGTCGATACTAAAATCAATTAATTGGTATAATGAAACACATTTCGTAATACCCTATCATATCATACAGGGCTTCCAGCAATCAGGTTTCCAACCACCCCTGGAGTTCAGAATCCTAAATGTTGATCTTGGTATAGTAAAGCAGTAAAGCTTGAGGAGGTGTCTGCATGGGCAATGTAGCATGGCTAAGAGCTGTTCTTAGGCACAGCGCATGGCAGGATGCCTTATTGATATAATCCATTTACCAAAACACTTAGAGCTGTAAAAAGCAGTGTGATGTCATAGCAGTGGTATATAGTTTCATCTAACATGGAAATCAGCTAATCAGCATTGATGGTTCATAAGACCCGTTTTAACCGGATAGTGTACCGCCATTATGACATCACATCCCTTTCATCTCCATCTTAGGGTTTGTGGTGTGTTGCCAGCATACCACATCTAAGTGCTGTTTCCAGGCACTGCGACGGTGCCTAACACCTACACTTGGTTGTAGTATTTTGGCCATCTTCCAGCCCCCCCCCTCCCCAAGTCTCCTTGCTTAAAATGACTCCTCTCACATTAACACTGAGAGGTGTGATGCAACGTTCTCATTCTGAACACTATCCTTTTGGATTCCTCACTCTGCAACTTTGAGCAGGTGATTAAAACCACTCTGGTGTGACCCCGGATTACTCTCTTCAGGAAATAGAAGAGATGATGAAATTGCCCTGCGTTAAAAAAATACCACTAAACGTCTCTTTGTGGTGTTTGGGCCCACCACTCAGGGGGCCTCGTGGAGACATCTGTGCAGTGCCCTCAATCAGCACCAGGCCATGGCTGTTATCATAAACACTCGCATGCAGTCTCCCCCATTATCACGTGCTGCCTTTCAAAAACAGTGTAACCTCTACAATTGTACCTCGATGTATAGTGTCATATCTATCATAGTTTTTACCCCACTGTACAGGGTTAGTATTTTTTAGATGATGGACGGATTAATCAGTGTGTGCATGAGCAAGACCTACGTGGATCTTTATTATCGGAACGGTCTTTAGTTCAGAAACCAAACGCTGCCTGAAACAATCTCAGGCAAGGAAGTATAGCAGATTTTCTTTTTCGATTGTTGTTTCTTTTGTCTGCTCTCATTGACCACACCTTGAACGTCATGGTGCGTTCGACCAGGGAACTGCTTCGGAGGACCACCGTAAAGGCCAAGTCACTGTTCGAGCTAAACCTGTCACTTAGTGGATACGTGTGAAACATCCGAGATGCTAACTTTATTCATGCCCATTTCTTTAGATTGTCTCTTCTCGGTGTATATGAATATTCCAGCATGTTTACAATATATTATGTCCCAGCCCCTTAGGCAGAATTACTGGATGGTAATTTCCCATACATGCACCAGAATCTCTCAAAAAGCAATCGACCGAGAGAGAAAAATGGGACAAAAATGCAATTCTCTGTAGTTTAGTGTACTCACGCAGGATGCAGTAAGTCACAACATTTTGACGGCCAGCACGGGGACGGAACAGCTGTTACTAATAACGGAGCAAAGACTGTATGATGGCGTTGTCCATTACACTGGCTGGACACAGGAATTGACTTCCACCACTCGGCATCAGTGGGTTTGTGATTCGGACAGAATACAAAGGGGATAAACATTTTACAATCTAACTGCTCAGAACCATGAATGCTGATTGGCTGATAGTATAGGGCACAAGGGGGTGTGGTGTTCATTGCCAATAGACCAGTGTTTCCCAAACCTGGGTACACATGTTTTTGCCCTCACACTCACACACCTGTTTCAAATGTTGCCCTGCCACTTACACACTTGATTGACGTCATCATGAAGCCTAATAAATACGCTGAATTGTAAAATATGTAAACTTAAATCATACCTATTACCAAACACTTTATTTACACATTCATGTGCTGGGTTATTTAGAAAGTGCGTTCTAAATATATAGGGGTTCTGGAGACTATTCATCTTTCCCTCAATCCGGACTTGTTCTCCAGTCCCAAATGCTGAAAAATCAGCACCACAGCATTATGTCGCCACCACCAAGTTTTACCGCAGGGATGGTATTGCTTGGGGCTGAGTGGTGCCTGGTTAACTGTAGATTAGACTAGGCATTCAGGCTAATAACTGTTCAATCTTGTTTTTTCAGGCCAGATAATCTTGTTCCTTTGGTCTGAGGTTCCATTAGTTGCATTTTAATGAGGAGTGGCTTCTGTCTGGCCACTTTAGTATAAAGTCCTGATTATGGTGGCGTGTTGCAGGGATGGCTCTTCTTCTGGAAGGTTCTGCCATCTCCGAACTGGATTTCTGGAGCTCTGTCAGACTGGCAATTGTGTTGTGGTCACTTCCCTGTCAACATTTGAAGATAATAATAATGTAATAATGTCTGGGAACATTGCAGATTTGCCGAGCAGCATGTGACTATTGTCCCAACACAGGTGAGAAAAAGGGTGAGGGAGGCAGAGCAGAAGGGGCACAGTTTCAGTAGAATCTTTGAATTACTAAGTCTCAAAATCAACTGTTAGATGCCACCTACATGGCAACAACACTCACTGGAAGGGTTGCATGAAAGAAATCCATACTGAGCCCAACTCACAAATTGCATGCTCCTGAACTTTGCCAAGGGTTATTGAAACTACTTTTGGAATTGTGTGTCGTAGTAAAACGAGACAACAAGTAATTCAAGGCCTGAAGCTGTTATGATTCAGCACATTTTCATTCACTTTTGCTGAATTTCTTTAAGGGTGCCAATACTTCTTGAACTGACTGTAAATATGAACAAAACGTGTCATTTCTAATAGTAAATGTTTGCTTGATAGCAAACATAGCAAGTAAAAGTGCCTTGATAGCATGCAAAGTTATCTCAAATGTGATGTAGTTCAGCCACCGAACCTCTAGTCTGCTTCAAGGACTTGCGCTGGCTGCTTGAGCCTTTGTACTTGGTCTTCAGGAGAATAAAGTCTCTTGCCAGCTTGGTGAGGTAGCGCTCTAGGTCTCTGAGGATGACGTATCCCTCCAAGCGGCTTGTCCACAGGGACTTTGACGTGTGCGGGCGGGTGGAAAGATGGCTCACTGTGCTGGCCAGTGCTGGAGAAGAGTTGGGGCTGGCTCTGGACACCAGTGGAAGGCTGACAACTGCAAACTGCAAAGAGAACACTTAAGGTTGATCAGAATAATCCTTGTGGATATGCATTAGTCTGATTGACTCTACTGTGTTGCGATGGAGAGACCACATTCATTGTGCATTGAAAAAAAGGACACGCTCACTACATGTGTGAACACCATTAAAATGTGTGTGTATTCCTGCATTGAATATTGCATATCTGCTTTACCTGAAGGTTGACTTTTTTCATAAGATCCCGCAAGTCCATTTGAATGCTCTGAAAGCTCTCAGATAGGCTGTGTCCAGCCTTTCTCCTATTCCCCACCCCCAGAGCAGCCCTCGGTCCCACTTCTGCCTTCTCCATCTCCCTTCTCTTCATGTCCAGGTGAGACCAGAAGGTGTGGAGATCTCGAGAGGCAGCACTCAGATGCTCCCAGTCCTGCACAGGCCAGATGAGGACATACTGAATGTCACCCCATACTCCGTGACACCTTGAAATCGATAACAATTGACGGTGATGCGGGTGACACACACAAACACACACCTTCATCTGAAGCCAGTGGAGGAAGTCTGTGGAGAGGGATGGTAGGGTCTGTAACTGTAGATGTCTGTCCTCAAACTGCTTGTCATCTAACTGCTCCTCCTTCTGACAAGACAGATGGGGGGGGGGGGG